>JBBMKB010118612.1:0-20516 GCA_037833945.1 Alaria marginata
TATATCTTCCCCCTCCCTCCCTCCCTCCCTCCCTCCCTCCCTCCCCCCCCCCGTATCCATTCCACGACGACACGACGCTACTTACCCAACCATCGGGTGCTGTCTCCTTTCAGCTCTCGCTTGCCTCGGAGTTGGCCCGTGGGATTATGTCTCTACCCGTAGAAACTCGGCGTACTACGGTGCACCTACTCGGAGACGCCGGTGTGGGGAAAAGCACTCTCAAGGAAACCATGGGGAGGGGCTATTTCTCCGCATTATTCAACGTGAGCGAGCCTGATTGGCGGGTGGGATGACAGTTACAAATCGCTTTGGATTTAGGAAACCAGGGGCTAGTTCTTCCGCGTTGTTCGACGTGGGTGAGCCTGTGAGATAACTGTTACAAATCCCTTTGGAAATGTAGAAGAGTACTCTCAAGGAAACCATGGGGAGGGTTTATCTCTCCGCATTATTCAACGTGGGTGAGCATGATTGGCTGATTGACGACGGTGGGGTGACGGTTACACATCGCTGGGAATAGTAACGGTATATTCGCTGTGTCGGATATGAACACGAGTAGATATAGTCAGTCTACAAGGTTCCCCTTCGGGATGTGGTTGGCTTGAAATCCCGGGGGTGTCGCAAGTTGACAAGGGGGCAAAAGCTAATGAAACCTAAACAACAAATATTAAGCCACCGCCCTCCTAGTAACCCGGCAAGTATCATAACACCATAACATTATAACGCCGACCAGCCCAGACGAGTTGTAGCTTAGTCTGTTGATCGTGGTTGCCTTTGTCTGGTTTTGTTTTGCTTAGAACATCAAAATCATCAATGCTCAAAAACGATGCCACTATGTACGTACTGCAGTTGGCGAGTTCTTAGATTATCAATATCACCAATGAAAACCTGGTATCCTGAGTACCATGCCATGTGCTGGATTTTGTGTGCCCCATATTGTTGCCAACAAATGGTGCCTGAGGCGTCGCGTGTTGGCGTGAACAAACAGTGCCTGTGGCGTCGCGAGTTGGCGTGTCGGGTGGGGGGGGGGGGAGGGGCCGCGGCAGCGGGGTGTAGGCGTGCTGTGCAAGCGCGGCACGGCAGTGGGTGGTGGTGTCGCGCGATTAACCATTTTACTGCTGCAAAAACATACCGACTCTAGATTGAAGTGGTTTGTCCCAAACGCGGATGTAGTTGTAGAGGGGTTCGGTATGCTAGCGATCGTTGTTCGTAATGTTTGCCCTTTGCCTTGTTGCGTTTTTTTCTGTGCTTTGGTGTTCTTTGCTGGGCTTTGTGAGCTTTGCTCTGCTTTGCTGAGCTTTGCTCTGCTTTGCTGAGCTTTGCTCTGCTTTGCTGAGCTTTGCTCTGCTTTGCTGAGCTTTGCTCTGCTTTGCTCTGCTTGCTAATACGCCTGCTTTGCTTGCTGATGTGCTTGCTCTGCTTGCTGTGATGTGCTCGCTGTGCCTGCTGTGATATGCTCGCCGTGCCTGCTGTTACATGTCTAATGTGATTGCTGTGTGGGGACATTACGTTTGGTGTTGGCGAAATCGTTGGGCAGATATTCTGCTTGATGCGCCGACTCCGAAAAGTCTTCGGCGGACAGGTCGGTCCTTTTGGCTATCATGCCATCATGCTTGTCGGTGGCTTGGCGGCGAGAGCGTATCATAGGATGATTGGGTGGTGGGATAATAATAAACCCTCAGTTAGTTGACTACAGTACTATACAGTACCGGCCCGCTGATAAGAAACCGAAATGTTGGTTCTAGGCTGGGTTTCTTGTTTGAGAAAGGGTATTTCCTACACGAACTTCAGTATAACAGCTGCCGACTTTCTTATCTCCCCGTATTTTTTAGGCTGAGTTTCTTGTGGGGCTCTTTCTTATGAGAGGGCTATTAATACTATTAATGTAGTATACTAGCTTAATACTAGTGTATAACAACAGAAAACTGATGTTATACCTTTTTCATAATAATACGTAAGCGATTACTTGAGTGCTGGACGTTCCCGAACCCGAGACGCAAGCCCCGTATGCATACAGCACGCGCGATTCGCGTATCACAACGCAGCTTGCAAAAATGAGCTTCGACGAAGTCCTCGATCACACAGCTGAGGTGTCTTTTTTTTTTTTAAGTATGCAAGCATTTACATGTTCACACCTTCCATACCGTACGCAACGGCGCTCGAGAAATGTGGAGTTAAGAAATGTCTCCAGTTTTGCACGAAGCATAAAAACATATGTGTTGTAGACTGAAATTAGTGTGAGACACAGCTTAGTGTGAGACACACCCTGCCTCCCACAAGGACTCGAAGCTGGCTCTAAATATATTAAGAAAAATGATTTTTTATTTTTATGTTTATTTTATACTTCGTATATATATTAGCGTCTTAGGTCGTGTCGCCTGCTATGTCTGATAATCATCGCTACTTTGATGTCTTGTCACGCGCAGACAAGCATAGAAAATGCGCAAGACAAGGGGGCGGACGACCCTTCCGCCCGAACACTGGGGGTCGTTACATCGGTCCTGCCGCTGGGCGCCGGATCGGCGCCGATTTTGGTCCAAGATTATGGAGGCTTGTCGCGGTTCAGGGGGCTGGGGGCCCTGGACGGTGGCCTGGCGTGTCCCACGTCGGTGTACGTGGTGGTCGTGAGCATGACGGAAGACAAGCGGGAGCAGAAGAAGCAGATTAAGTACTGGTGAGAAAGAGGGTCAAGTACCGGCCTAAAAACTAACACCTGGTAATGGTAATAAATTGCTCAAGTACTGGGAACGAATAGGTACTGGTAAACGCAGAAGGCCGGTAAGGAGTGTAACTAATACTGGTAATACATTGGTAAAATATACTGGTAATGGATTTGGAGTTGATCCAATACTGGTAAGGATTGGGTCAAGTACTGGTAAGGAATATAGCAGCTGTTTATGATTAAGAAAAAGGTATAACATCAGCCGTCGACGTATAGTCAACTAACTGAGGGTTTATTTCCGGATCGCCCGCAACAAAAACTTCATTACATTTTACCTGGTGTGTATTTATGTTATAACACAGGTATAATTACTCTCCTTTTTTCGCCTGGTACCAAAAAAGCAAAAACTGCGTTTTACGGGCCAAGATCTCCGACGGTACGAGGCAGCATATATTGACACTGCCGCTGTGTACTTTCGTTTGTTAACTTTTCGTCACTGTACGGCAACACAGGCTAGGGTTTATTGAAACAAATGAACCCCGTTTGGGGTCCGTGCATAGTGACTTAGTGACATTGCTGCTGCGTACTTTCGTTAGTGAACATTTGGTTACCGTCACCAACACAGGTTGAGTCTAACTCAAACGAATGACCCCTGCTGCTAAAAAGCTGTGCAATTTGGTGGTCAATATTCCGTGACTCTACCGCAACAGAGGCTAAGGCTTGTTCGAAACAGTAGAGCTTACCGCTTGTTCGATGCAATGGTTGAGGCATATATACTGTGTACGAGATGAAGGGGGTTAACCCCCACATTGGTTGCTTGGATTTGATTGCGTCACGGTATAAGGGTTATAGGGTTGGGGGTATGGTTATATAACATATAATTCAAAGTGTGTACGTCGACCATTTTCTCGAAAAAACAGTAAGCTACCCTCTCTTCACAAACGAATGACGTCCCCTTTGGGGGCCCCTTTGGGGGGTCCATGCATAGTGCTGCTGTGTAATTTCATTTTTTTTGTTTGCCGCGAAATCACAGGCTGAGGCTTATCCAAGCCAATGCTCCCTCGTTTGGGTCCGTGGTGCTGCTGGTGGGGTCAAGAGCAGACCACCTCGGGTCTGTGGGACAGGACTACCTGCAGAAGCTCTGGGAGCGAGCCCGCGAGGTACATGAGAGGTGTAGGTATATAGGGGTCAAGAGGTATCAATAGAGATATCACATCAGTGGAAGTTAGCCTTTTGACGCTTTCTATCGAGCCATGGTTAGAGACCAAAAAACAACGATTGCGTTGTCGTCGTCATGATCGTCATTGTCTCCGCGGCATATTTGACACCCACGCACGGAAACAGACGCCTGCTACATTAGAGGTATATAGCCCTTTTTGGGGGTAAAAACAGTCTAAATTGCGGGACTCCTTAGCCCAACATCGTCAGAACTTAGTCCGTGTTTTTCGATATGCTTTTGTTTTATGCCTAGGCGATGGGATTGATCATCGGGTATGTATATATACAGCACTTTTATGTTTCTCCAGATCAGGTCTTTGGGTCAGGCATAGAGATCCTTCACCCCTTTCGAGCCCAAAAAACCCTCCCTATGCTAATCCGAAGTAAGTTGTCCCCGAAAACGGGTTTCCAGTTTTAAAGGCGTTAAGCGAGAAACCTCTATCGTATGAACAGCATTCGCGTGAACACCCCGATTGTGGCTCCAGACATAGGTCGAGAAGGCCAGCGTGGCGGAAAGAACGTCTGGGAATAGTGAGCGCCAGGCCTATCCGCAGAAGCCGTGGGAGCGAGAGCCCGCGGGGTGCGTCAGAGGTGTCGGTAGAGGTCAAGAGGTATCGGTAGAGGTATGGTATCAACTGAGGTTAACGCTTTGGGCCTTTTTTGGGACCCGTGTATGGGAGTTGATGTATGGCGACGAAACTACAAACGACGACTGCGACCTTATCGAGCGTCTGGGGAGAATTTGCGGCCAGGACTAACCTGCGGACGCAGTGGGAGCGAGCCCGCGGGGCGCGTACGGTGGGGGTCGGGGTAGATACCAAGAAAGAGGTATCCAAAGAGGTCAAGGGGCATTTATGGAGGTAACGAGGTGTTGAACGAGGCCCGGGGGTGTTCAGATAAGTCGAGAGGTACTATTACGGGAGACTATAGTAAGTAGGACCAAATATTCTTAGTAAAAATAGGGAAATACCTCGTATGTAGGTTTTTGTGTCTATCGTAGGTCCTATTTACTATGGTCCCCCGTAATAGCAGAGGTTAAGAGGTATGAAACTGGAATCGAGAGTTTGTGCGCACTGTCAACCATTGAGTCGAAGCTGGGACAAGTCGTGTACTATTGTACCGCAGTGGGGCCATAGCGCATGTTGTCTTGATGTCGACCACTGAGCACTGTACGGAACCTGCAACTCTTGATATCAACATTTGACCACTGCAGGACCTAACCCGAGAGGAACTGCGAGCAGGCCTGGATGCCTCCCTGCCGACGTTCGCAGGGTGCCTCGCCATGGACTGCAGGAAGGCCAACGACACCAACGTCGGTCGCCTCAAGGAGGTACACAAATCTATAGTTTGTATATTACTGTAGTATTATACCTGATACAATACTAAAATACGTTTTTTTTCCAGGAAAATCCCAGGAAAATCCCAGGAAAATTCGTAGAATTCTTCATAGAAAAACTCGGAGTGATGCTTGTGCCACTCCCTCCCGCACCACCGCAACCTCCTCCTCCTCCTCCTCCTCCTCCTCCTCCTCGTGCTTTTTTTTCTTACTGGGGTTGTTTAGGCGATTGCGCATGCGGACACCCTCTTCTCCGAGGAAGGCAATGGTTGGCGAGTGCCACCGCTTCATATCGCGGCCGCCTTGAGGATCGACCGGTGGATCAAGGAGGGGACCACCCTGGTGCGATGGGCTAGCTTCGTTGCGGCGGTGCAACAGCAGGTAAGAATGGACAAGGCCATCTGCGTCTGATCTTGTCAACTTGTCGATTTCAAGTGTTGTTCGTTGTTGTCCGATGTTTATTTTTTTCCCCGATTTTGTTTGCGCTCGTTTTATTTTTGTTTCGTCCGTTTTGGTTTGCGCTCGTTTTGTGTTTCGTCCATTTTTGTTTGTTTATGGTTTGCTTACTTGTGTTTGCTTCTTATTCGTTTATTGTTTATTGTTTATTGCTCCTTTATTTTTGAAAAAGTTATAACTTCAGCCGTCGACGTTTAGTCAACCAACTGAGGGTTTATTTTCGGATCGCCCGCAATAAAAACATGATCACATTTTACATTTATTTTTGTTTGTTTGTTTGTTTATTTGTGCGTTTTTGTCCGTTTTTGTGCGTTCGTTTTTTGTTACAGCTGTGCCCCCGGGCGTCAGAAGCAACCTGCGCCGACCTAGCCCGGTCCCTCGCCCGGGAGGGTCGGGTCGTAGTGAAAGGTCTCTCCAAGGGAGGGGAGATCGAGCGGGGGAAGGGATGGGTGTTGATCAGCCCCGAATTGTTCCGGCACAACGTTATGGGAGGCATTTTGCGAGCGGGGCTGGGACTGGAGGGTGGCTCGAAGCGGGAGGGTGGGGAGGGGACAGGGGACAACGTGAGGAATGGAGGAGGCGTCGTGTCTGCGGGAAATGTTTCCTCGTCTGTGATTGGGTGAGTGGGGATGGAGTTGTGCTTTGTTTTTTTTGGAGGGGGGAGGGGGTTGTATTCATACACTCGCGTAACCTACTATTGCGAAAAGGGGCGCCAAGTCTAATTCCAAGTGGTTTTCCTCCCAAAGCGTGGATGCAGTTATAAAGGAGTTGATCTCCTGCAGTTTGGCGATGCTAAGCTCTCTCTGTGTGGTTGTTTTGTGACCACGTGACGACGGCACTTGTGTGTATTTGTTTGATCAGATACGAAGTATAGCCATTACTCGTACGAACTCTCGGTGTTCTGGGTGTGTTTGGCTACCAGAAATATGGGTGCAATGTGGAAGACCACATACACAACCCGCGAGGCCACGACCGGACGCCGACACTACCAGCAACAACAACAACAAAAGACACCAGCAACATACAACATCCCGTTTCATATATACAGATAACGGTGCGGCGTAAAATACAACATACACCTATTATATATTACGTATTACACGAGCTTATTACTCGTGTAAGAGAGGGTGTGTGGTGTGTGGCATGTCGCATCATCCTGAGTCGGCGTGGCTGTGGCTGTGGAGCTGGGCTTGACGTAACCCACCCCCCCCCCTCCCCTGTCGTGCACTTTTCTGGTTGACTTAATTTCCGGTTACATTTTCGGCTAATTCCTCCGCAGAGGCTTCACTACTCTAGATCCTCAAACTCTGGTGCAAGCCCTGCTCGACGCCGACATCTGCGCCGAGCTGCCCCCGGCAGGAAAATTCTCAGGAAATTTCTCAGAAATTTCAGCTAAGTTTCCGCAGGCATCCCAAGCTGCGAGCGCGAACACCGACAACTGGTATGACAGCGGTGAGTCTCTGGCCAGCCGTCGATGCGATGTGGATAAAACTTTTGTTTCTGGGGCCAGCAGCGGGGGAGAAGACATCCACCCTGCATCTGTGGATAAGGCTCCAACTACTGGTGGTGGTGGTGGTGGTGGTGGTGGTGGCGGTGATGGTGTTAGTGGTGGTCGTGACGCTAAGCAGACTTTCTCACATCCTCTTGAGGCAGACGGTGATAGCGGCCGCGGGGGTTTCGACTCTGGTCAGGCGATAGCAGAAGAGGGGGGGGGGGCGGCAGACCCGTCAGCGGGGGCGGTGGCGGTGGCGGCGGCCAGAGCTAGTGAAATCGAGGTGGTCGGACCGTCTTCCTTAGCTTCGTCGGGTTCGGCTTCATCGAGACCTTCGAGTGCACGCCGGGGGTTGCATAAGAAGGCGTCTTTGGCTAGGCTGGAACGGAGGAAGCTTGTTTTCCCAGCGTTGCTGCAAAAAATGAAGGGGTCTTCAGGGCGGGGGCGAGGGGAGGGCGGGGTCGGCGAGTGGAAACGGTTCGAGGACGACGATGAGAGGTTCTTGTGCGGGAGAAGGGTGGCGTGCAGATCGCCCATGTTGCTGCCGGGGCTGTTTCATATGGTGCAGGCGCGCTTGGCGAACAAGTAAGGATTTGGTGTTTCACTGAACGATTGGTTGATTGATTGATTGGCGAATTGATTAGTTGGTTGGTTGGTTGGCTGGTTGGATGACTGATTAATTTATGGGTCAAATGGATTGATTGGTTGACTGATTTAATAGTTGAGATATGAGTGGTTGATTGGTCGATTGATTGATTGATTGATTGACTGGTCGATTGATTGATTGATTGATTGATTGATTGATTGATTGATTGATTGATTGATTGATTGATTGATTGATTGATCGGTTGATCGATTGATCGATTAATCGGTTGATTGGTCGATTTGTCGATTGATTAACTGATGGCAAATAGTATAATAATTGAATTTCAGTTGTTGGCTGACTGATTATTTGATCGAATGGTTAACTGGTTGACTGATTGATTCATTGATTGATTGATTATTTGATCGGTTGGTTGGCTGCTTGACTGCTTGACTGATTGGTTGATTGATTGATTCGACGCAGGTATCAAGGGGGGGTAACCTTGCATGCAAACTTCATCGGGATCTCGCTCAACGGATGGGACTCTAGGAGCGGGGGGATGGTTGCGGCCGGTCACGACAACACTGCTGCCGGTGGGGGGGTCGAGACTTCCGCTGCGATCGTAGTGGCTGTGGATTTTGTGGAGAGCGACCTGCCAGGAGGGGATACGATCGACATAGCTGTCGCGTCCGATGGCCGGAAGGTATCGCATTAGTCCACTAGAACATTTAAATAGTAACACGGTGGTAATGATTTAGTCTAAACAGGCAGTAAAGTTAATGATATTGCTATGGTATTGCTGCCACCAGGTATGATATGCCTGTGTGGGTGGGTGGATATTTATTTAAGAATTACACCAGGTATAGTCAAGGTGGTGCTATTGCTATGACAATGGTACTGCAAATACTGAATACGATGAGTATCTACTAACGTATCTGCTATCTGCATTCAAGAAATACGGTGGAGAGGCAGATAATTACCCGCTTTGGTTGTTCGCTTGTCGCCTAGCTCTCGTTTGTTACCCTTGCTTCCCTTTGCTGAAAGAGTAAGAAAACGCTGTTCTCGTTTTTTATTGCTTCGCTGAGCGGTACCGCCCACGCCCAGCGAAGCAACAAATAATCAGGACAGTGTTACCTTGTTCCTGACGCAAACCTCTGGAGAGAGAAGAAGCGAGTTTTTTTTTTCCAGTGGCGACCGGTGATGACGACATGGTGATGGGATGACGATATAGCATACTGATGATTCAATAGCGACATGATGGTGATCCAAGGACGACTTAATCGTGACAACTTAACGATGATTCAATGACGACTTACTGATGATTCAATGACGACTTCGTGATGATTTAATGACGACAGCAGTATGATGATTCAACGACGACCTTGACTACATAAATGACGATTCAATGGCGGTATACTGATGATTCCCCATGACGACATAGTGAGGGTCGAATTTGTGATAATGCCCGCCCATCCTCTTTCCCACGGCGCGACGTTATCGCGCTACCAGGCGGGTTTCCTAGCCTTGCTCGGCCTCAGACTTATCCTGGAACAAGTGCTCAGCCAGGTGATGTTTTCTGTACTGAATCGGTCGCTTCCCGTTTGGACAATCTGAGCCGGTTTAAACGCGCTTTGTCGACTTGTGTGGGAGGGACGGAGGGGGAGACAGGGCGACGTTTTTACCGTATCTCCAAAGCAAACCTTGTCTAGATTTTATCTAGACTTCGTCAAAACCTTATCTAGACTACTTCTAGGCCATATTGGCAAGACCTTGTCTAGACCTTGTCTAGACCTGGTCTCGTGTAGACCTTGTCTAGAGCTTGTCTAGTGTGTATGGTCTAGACCTTGGTTGGACCTTGTCTGGACCTAGTCTGGACTTTGCCTGGACCTTGCTCAGACTCTGCCCAGACCTTGCCCAGACCTTGCCGAGACAATGGAATGGAATTTGATGTGTTGCAGAGGGCTGCTGTGCAATATTGGAATACTGTTCAAGGTATCAGTCTTGTCCGGCCTGGGGCGCTCATTGCTGCTGAGGACTGTTTTTCCTCTGGATCCTGCTGCCGTGCTTCCATTTTGCGTGCTGGTTGCAGCAGGGGGTTGTGATGTTTTGGTCGTTTGGTCTTCGGCGCCTGCTTATGCCTGCTGACTGCTGCTGGATATTGTGATATTGCGTTTCGTTTGGTGTCAGGCTTCTAGCGTGTCTGTAGAAGACATGGTCATCGCGACGGCGTCGCTGAAGGATGGACGGCATCCAACGGAGAGGCTAGCGCTGCCGCTGGCCAGCATCATCCAGAACAAGGCAGATGTGAGCAGTTCGACGTTTTTTTTTGGTGTGCGGTGCCTGATGGTCGTACTTGGAGAGTATCGGACAAAGCTGTGTGGTGCTGTGTGGCGCTTTGTGGCGCACTGCTGCTGTGTGATGCTGCCTGGTGCTACTGCTGTGTGGTGCTGTTTGGGGCTGTGTGCTGCTGTGTGCTACACTGGCGTGTAATCATGTTTGAGGTTAGGGTCTCCCTCCCCCCCTCCCCCTCCCTCCCTTCCTCCGTTCATCATACCACCCCATTCTTCCCAATCTAACACGCACGTACAACCGTCCTGAAAAACAACCCCCTAACTTACCAGGGCACAGCCGACTGCGACTTCGGCAGCAACTCGCCACCCGAGTCAACATCAGACCTTCTCTGGGACGGGCCAGAGGAGTTCGACCTGGACGAGGCCGGGCGCATCCTCTCCATATACAGCCCATCCACACCATCCTCACCCCAGTCCAACCTATCCACCCTCACCCCCACCCCCAGCACCGCCGCCCGAAAGTCGTGGAAAACCGCGTCTACTGCTGCTGGGGAGGCGAACCCTTTTGCTCCTGGATTTTCAGGAGGTGGTGGTGGTGGTGGCCGTGGAGGCGATTTAGCCGCCGCCCCTGCAGGGGCCTCCCCAGCTTCGAAGAATCCCTTTGCGGTAACGCCTCCAGCGGGGAAGGTGTTGTCCGCGAATCCTTTTGCGCCACCGCCGCCGCCACCTCCTCCTGTGCTTGCAGCTGCGGCTTCCCCCGGGGAGGCTAGCCGGGCGCTTCCTGCAAGTGATGTTGGTTGTGGTGGTGTTGGTGGTGGTGTTGGCGATGGTGATAGTGGTGGTGGTGGTGGCGGTGGCGGGGTTAGTGGTGGTGGGATGCCGGAAGGCGGGGAGGCTAACGGTGCTTCGACGGCACCCTTGGAGGCTGCTGACGCAGCTGTGGAGGGTCTGGGCAGGTCTGGTCGTGGCGGTGAGTCCTCGAAGGGTGTCACCCGGGCGGAAGGGGGGGATACGGCTAGTGGACCAGCCGGTCCTAGCACTAGTAACGGTGCTAGTAATGGTACCAGTGGGGGCGGTGGTGGTGGCGGCGGCACCAGCAGGGCTCCGTCGTTTGTCTTCGATGGCAGCGTGTTTCGAGACGCGGGACGGCTGTTTGGAGCGCACGTTGGGGGAAAGACGTACTCGTTCGGCAAGCAGAGGGTGGAGGTGGCGTTGCGGAAGCCGGGGGGGTTGAGGCTCGGCATCTGGCGACCGCCCTTTGACGAGCGGGAAGAGCGGGACCGTTTGAAGGAAAGGGGGACGGCTGCCACCGAGACGGTGCTGCGTGAGGAGGACAGGTAGGGGGGGGGGGAGGGTAGTACAGTGTTAATTGTACTTTTATCAACAGCGCATTGTTTGTAATACGTTGTAAGTATGAATACGAGTGCATTGTTAATAGTGCATTTGTTACTGGTAGTTATTTATATATAGTACTTTTTTAATTGTACACTATTTAGTTGATACCAGTTATTAATTAATTAGTACTAACATTGTGGATGTACATTGTTCGTGGCAAGGTGGTGGTGCGATGCGAGGTGATTCGCGAGCTTGCCACCACAGACTCTCGTCGCAAGTCGCCGCCGCAACACATCTCAAATTCTTGTCTGTTACTTTGTGTATGCTATTTATAATGTTTCTGTCTGTCTGTCTGTCTGTCTGTCTGTCTGCCTTGTTTGTTTTGTTTTGTTTTTCGTCGGTGGATGGTGTCGACCGCAACAGCAGCAGCAGTAATACCCCTGATAGCGGCAACCAAAGCCAAAAGGAGGCGTTTCCGCCAGGCGAACATCCCGACACCGCCCAAGCACAAACCGGCAACGGTTCCGCCGCGTTATCGAGTAGCCTGGCGAACGAAACCGCCGCTGCCGACGGCGCAATTCCCGCCCAAGGTGACGGTGGGAATAAGTTAGCGTCCGAGCGTCCGGCGGTGGTGGAGGGAGTTTTTGACGAAGACGTCGTCGCGGACTTCAACTTCCTGGGGTCGAGCGAGACGTTTGCCGTGGTGGGCTGTGTGGTTGCCTCGGTGTCGAGGGACCCGTTCGAGACCACCGAGGTGTCTCCCAGGGTGAGAACCGCAAGGGTAGCGGTAGTGGTAGCGGTAGAGTAAAAGGCAAACGGTAGTGGTAGGATTAAGGGTAGGGGTTGGGTTGGGAGGAAGAGCGACGGTTTGCTATGTGGTTGTCTCGGTATCGAGGGACCCGTTCGAAGCCACCGATGTGCCTCCCAGAGCGAGGAGAAGGGGGAGGGGGGGGAGAGGAAGGGCAGAGGGTAGGGTCAAGAGGAGGGTAATGGCGGAGAGTAGGGGTTTGGGTAAGGGTTGGGTTGAGAGTAAGAGCGAGGGTGGGCTGCGTGGTCGTCTCGGTGTTGAGAGGGATCCGTTCGAGGCCACCGACGTGTCTCCCAGGGTGAGAAGGTGGGGGAGGGTACGGGTAGGGGTACGGTCAACCCCGTTAATATTGCGCCCACGTTGTTGAGGGGATGTTACTTGGAGTTTGAGTGGAATGTTTTTAAAAGGATGAAGGATAAGGGCAAAGGGTAAGAGTTGGTTTTAGAGTGAGAGCGAGGGCGGAGATGTGGGTAAGGGTATAGGTAAGGGTAGGAGCAACGGTAAACGTACCAAATAAGGAAACGGGTGGAGGGTGGGGGTAGGGTTGAAGGTGAGGGCAACGGGGAAGGGTTGGGTTGAGAGCAAGAAGCGAGTGTGCGCGGCGTAGTTGCTTCGGTGTCGAGGGACCCGTTGGAGACCACTGAGGTGTCTCCCAGGGTGAGGAAAAGGAGAAGGGCAGAGGGTAGGGGCGAACGGCAGGAGTTGGGTTGAGCGTACGAGCAAAGGTGGAGACATGGGTACGGTTAAGGGGTATGGACGCTGATTGACCTTTTCCCTGCTTCGTCGACGATTTGTTTGTTCCCGCGTTTTTCCAGCTGCTGACCTTCGAGGAAGCGACGGCGGCGCTGGCGGCCAAAGAGTACCCGCTCTTCGTACAGCTTTGCCGGCCGCCGCTCGTATTCGCCCCGGAACCGGCGTATCCTCCGGTCAAGCTGCTGTCGACGTTGGTCTTCACGAACAGAAGCTTGGAAAAAGTCGATGGGGAGTTCAGGTGATTTTTTCTGACATTTCTTTTAGGGGGGGGGGGTGCGGGGGGGCGGAAAAAACCCATTCAATCAAGGGTCTGCACTGCATTCTGATTATTTTTTGGCCTATTAGAGGCGGCGACTTGTTCGCTGTTTGGTCTGTACGTTCTGTTGACGTTGGTCTTGACGAAGAGAAACTTGGAAAACATCAACGGGGAGTTGAGGTGATTTTTTTGGCGTTTCTTACAGGGGAGAACCCGGAACAATACCGATCAATTATGAGAATTCGTTGTTTCCTTTTTGCCCTATCAGGAGCGGCGACTTAGTTACATACACGGAGCTTGCGTGCTTGGTTGGCCATGTCTACTGCACGGGTATTATACGACGTGTAGTCGAAGGATGCTTATTTAGTCGCGCGTCGCGCAGTGACTTGGCTTCGTCTGCTGTTTGGAAAGATCGAGTTGATAAGCAAGCAGTTGCGAATGACAATGTATCTTTCGTGAGTTTCAAGCAAGGTGATCAAGGGTTAATACACTGCCCGCATCAAAAACAGTACTTGCCCGTGTGTGTGACGAATGCCCGCTCGACGTAGTCGTCATCCATTGATAGCTGCCCGAATGCGCTCAGGGTGTCGGTGACCGAAGTTACTAGAGCCGTTTTTGTGGAGAGTACAGACGGGCATAAACAAGGGTAGGCGTCGCGTCGCTAGCCAGTTCCCAGTACTACCCCAAGCTCAGGGATTACCCTAACGGGTACGCAACGAATGCCGTGCCAAAAATGGCAGACCAAGGTTTAATCCCTTCGTCAATGTTTGACTCGACATGATGAGCTGTTGGTGCAGCATCAGACGGGATTCATCACACATATGAGCGACAAATGCTCGGTTAGCGGCTGTTGGTTGAGCGTCAGCCACGACTCATAGTGTATCTGCAGCAGTAGATTAGCGACAAAAGTTTTTGATTATGTCGCCGCCCCGTGGTTTTCCTTCCTCTGGGGCAGGTTTGACAACACGCTAGCGGGGGACGGTGGGTCTAGGTGGGTGCTGACGACAACGGCGGTTCCGTTTGAGGTCGGAGAACTGGGCACCGCGATGGAGTTGAGCATCCCAGACTATCATGTGGTCGGCTTGTACTCTCTCACGGAGCAAGAGGTGCGATTTATTTGTCTATCTCTTCCTTTTCTCCTTTGGTCTGGTTTGCTTTGACGACGAAGGTCACTGTCGTGTAGATGGTGATGGTGATGACGATTATGACAATGGTGGTGATGATGTGTGATGACGATGGTGATGGTCATGATCATGATCAATGATGATGGCATTACAATCGTGATGATCATGATGTTGGGTGATGACGATGATGGGGATGGTGGCATTATGATCGTGATGATCATGATGATGATGGCTTTATGATCGTGATGACCATGATGATGAAGATGATTATGATGTTGGGTGATGGCGATGACGACGATGGTGATGATGATGTTAACGACGATAACGGTGATGAACCCATGCTGTTGATCGTACTACCAATGCTGGTGCTGATGTTGACGATAACCGTTACAACCAGGCGATGGCCCTCTTGATCGGGCACCCCAGCCGAGACGTGTTCGTGTTCGTGCACGGCTTCAACACCCCTTTCGGATTCGGGGTAAGGACTGCCGCTGCTCAGGGACGCGCCTTGAGGAAGGGCCTAACCGTGTGTCTGGCGTGGCCATCCGACCCGCCCGGGGAAGGCGCCGGCTGGCTCATCAAAAGGGTGAGCGCGCCTGCTTGTTTTGCACCGTCTTTGACTCTAGTGTCGTGTCATGAGATGGGGTGGGGTGTTGCGTAGGGTGTGGGGTTTGAGATGGGGTGGGGTATGGCGCGGTGCAGGTGTTGTCTCGTGCGGTACATACGGTGTTGTGCTTTGGCAAGACTCTTCGGTAAGGCTGTTTGGCGGGCTCCTATATAAGACTGCTCGGTAAGGTTGCTTGGTAAGGCTATTTGTGAAAGCTTCTTGCCAAGGCTACTTAGTAAAGCTGCTGCTCAAGGCTGTTTGGCAAGTCCTTTCGCCAAGGGTGCTTACCAAGGTTGTTTAGCGAGTCTTCTTGGCAAGTGAGGCGCTGTCGTTTCATAGCCTATCTTGTGGCCCTTTTTAAATGATGCCGATCAGTTCATACGAGAACAACATCAACAACAGATAGATGTATTCCTCGTCAAGGTGGTGTTGTGACGCTGTTATGTTCTTGTGCTGGCGTCGTTTTATTGGCAGGTGATGTCCACGTACGAGAGGCGGTACACGTATTGCGAGCACAACATGCACGCCACCATCTTCCTCTTCCTGCAGGTGATATAGACTTTCAACCGATGTGCTCTTTTTCCCTCTTACTTTACACGATTTTTGCGAAACGCGCATAATTTACACCAAAAGGGCCCCAACTTTCATGCGAATCTACTTCAAGTTGACGTGGACATATTCTAAAATCTACATGACGCAGCACGAAAAACAGGATAGTACGTACCTGGTGGCACTATCAGTGCCAGTGCCAGGGTCAAAGCCTTTTGTACTAGACGCGCATGTTGCTGGGAGTAGGCCACCCTTTGACAAGAGCATATTGGCGCATGTCGTGGAAGCGTTGCATAGCCAGCAGTGGCATGGCCGCGTATATGGTATGTATAATATTATGCGTGGCCGCATGAATTCAATGTTTTTGTGTTGTTTCGGGTTTTCGGCACACAGCAGTACTACTGCCACTGCCGTGTGGGTTGTGCTGTGCTGTGCGGTGCCCCGATGGTTTGCTTTCGTATTTCCATTATAGGACACTATTAATAGTAATAGTAATACGTTGGTACTTGGCATGTTGAAACAAGGGGGGGGTGGGGCTTTGGTCTGTCGTTGTGATGCAATTTGCACCAAGTTTAGATGTATATTGGTATGTTGTAAGTATCATATGGCTGAATCCTGTTGCCACTGCTGCTGCTGCTGTTGCATGTCTGAACCCGGATTCCACATATAATTATACTTGCTGCTGTTGTATGCGTGAATCCTGAGTCGTGATGCTACTGCTATTGGATACCTCATTGATGGCACCGTTGTTGTATGCCTGAGTCGTGAATGATAATGATGCCGCTGCTGCTGCTGCTGCTGCATGCACGCATCGTTTCGCCACTGTTGTCTATATACGCGTACCACTTTTAGCTTGTTTTATGTTTCCCTGGGGTGTTCTTCCACTCCAGAATGAGTGGAGCCTGTCCTGTGACCACGGACTGTAGTATGCGAGTTTATGTGAGAACAACAACATATGCCTGAATCGTGATGACATTTTACTGCTGTTGCATGCCGGAATCATGGTGCTACTGCTGTATGCCTGCATTCTGACGACGTTGTCGTAGTGTGTGCCTGGATCATGATGTGACTGTTGTGACTGTCCGATTCACTCGCAGGTTGACCGCGGTGGCACGCTGCCTTCAAGTGTTCTTCGTGCTGGGACAGACACACCACCAGTTTAACGCGGTTCACATGACTCATACACCTTTGAAAACCCATTATTACGGGAGACCATAGTAAACAGGACCAAATATTGTTAGTAAAAATAGGTAAATATGTAGGTTTTTGTGTGTACCGTAGGTCCTATTTACTATGGTCCCCCGTAATAGTATACCGCGTTTTACCCGTCGTCTGTCAATAGGTTACCCGCCGTCTATAAAACGTGATAGAAAGCGGCTTTTCATTATACCGCGCTCTACCCGCCGTCTCTTAATATATTCCCCGTCGTCTATAAATAGGATCGAAAGCGGCTTATCTGTCAAGTTAAGCCTGCGTCCTTTTACAGTTACCTCTCTTCCCCTCTTCGTCCCTACATCCCTACGGCGCCATACTGCGGTAAAGCGGGCACTTTTGGCCCCAAAAAATTGTGACCAAAACCGGGCTGGCTCCTCGACTGGGGAACTGCCCGATGTTTGTGCAATTTGAATTGCTTTACTGCATCAAGTTTTTTTTGTGGTATGCCTAGGCATTGGGGTTTGTTCGCCGGGTCGCGCGGTGGGTGCTTCTCAAAGTGTATTTTGGGGTGAGGTCTAGGGCTCCGCATTTGGATATCACGTGATAAAAACATAGGTAACCCCCTACTACAGCATATGCCTCTACGTCCTCTATCGCCATATACCTGTTATTATTACAACCCTACCGGTATATGCAACCCTCCGTCCTTTCATATCACAATATTTTCACTACTCCGTCCCTTCATCCTCTCTACCCCTCTATCTCTCTACCCCCCGTTCCCTTTGCTGTACGACCGTTTCTCCGTCTAACCATTTCTCCAATGCTACCTCTTCGACGTGACGTCATCGTCCACGTCATTCTCCGCGAAAGCAGAGCGGCAGCGAAGAGCAGCAAGCCACTAAAATCCTTTTTACCACTCCAAAAAACATCCCACACTAAGTCCAAGTAGCTTATCACCAAAATCGCGAGTGCGGTTCTAAAGGGGGTAAGACAATCAAACGCGAAGAAATAACAAGGAGAACAAGCACACCGGTGCAGCCCCTACCCTATCCTTCAAGAAAAGAAGACCGCAGCCACAACTACTATCTGTATTTTGCTATGCACTTGTTCAAGCACGAAGGTACCGGTCCATGCCACAAAACACCCCTACATAGCGTCGGTGTCAACTTGCTGTGCCTGCACGCCACCATGGCTATGGTGGTCGCACAATGTGGTTAGGCTGTGGCGACACCAATACGCACCCTGATCCTCCCCCTCTCCATCTCTCTAACCTTCCATCCTTCCATCTCGCCAACCCCCCGTCTAACCGTGTATCCACTTCTTGATCCCTAGTCCTCTCTCTGTCCATCTCTCCACCTCTCTACCCCCCGTTCCCTTTTCTGTTCGGCCTTTTCTCCCTCGATCAGTTGCTCCACTTTTCCATCCCCCGTCCCCTCCCTCTCCATCTCTCCACCCCTCCATCTCTCTATGCATACCCCCCGTACTTTTTGCTGTTCGGTTTTTTTATTGCTTATACTCCCCGTCCCCTCCTTCTCCATCCCGCCATCTCGCTATCCCATCTCGCACCCCTCCCCGCCCTTCTCCATCCCTCTATCTCTAACCCATGTTCCCTTTTCTGTGACGACCTTTTTTATGTATGGAGGCGGCATTGAGGGTCAAAGCCGCGTCAGACACGGCGGGAAAACGGCTTTCCTGGAAAGGCCACTCGATGGGCTGCTACCTGCTGCTCAACATGGTAGACAGGCTGAGGTGGAAGGGCGAGGACATGAAGGCGCTTTTCGGATCGGTCATCCTTGACGCGCCGGACGTGCCCACCTGGTTCTTCAGAGCAATGGCAAAGGTGCGCGCGCGCCCAAGGAGACACGCGTGCACACGTTCAGATTGTTTGGTTTTTGGTTGAGTGCGCGACGAATTTTCAAAGATTTTTCGGAGAAAACTCTGAGAAATCTCGGAGAAATTTCTGAGAAATCTCGAAGAAAATTCAGCAAGAGATAACTGCGGGCTTATACTGTAGTACCTACGCGAGGACCGTGAAGGTGTATTTTGGATCGTTTTCCTAGACGCGCCCGATATGCCCACCTGGTTCTTCCGAGCGATGGCAAAGGTACGCCGCCGAAAGAGAGGACTTAATTGTTACTTGGCGGGAACAAGTTATCATGCCCGAGGCATACGTACTCTGTTGAGAAAATACACACACACACAAGATGCAGGAACGAAGGAGTAAAACTGATTGAACCAGGGACTCGAGCCCACGTCCCCAAAGTCAAAATTGGACCCAGGGTACGTGAGTATTTGCCCAAAATATCCTCGGGTCAAATGTTTTGGTTTATTTCTGCATAGCTGTTGATGTTGTTTCTTGACGTGCCCGCCTGGTTCAACGACCAAGGTGCGCCGCCGAAGGAAATAAGTTGATTGATATCAATGTTGATGTTCCACGCCCGAACACGTTTGGGCGTTTTGACCTTTTATTGCTCAATACCTGGTATATACCACTCTGTCTGGAAATATAAGGTCCGCCGTTTGATGATAAATTTGAATACAAAACGTTGCTTATACTTACGGACAGAGTGGTAGGTGTTTAGGTTTTTGATGGGGTTCACGAATGAACTTTCGGAGAAATCCAGCGTGCTAGGATATGACAGGTAGAGTATCTGGCTGTACAGCTGTCATACCGAGATGCACCTCGGGGTGGCTGCGAAAAAATAATACCTACAGCTCCCTCCCTTGCCGCAACTCAGATCCGGCGTCGCATAGCAGGTACTCCTCCTCCCTCCCTACTACAGCAGTGTCGTGTGTAATTTGCACGTACAGATGTAGATGCGTGTACTTGACTGCTGGCAGAAAACCAACGCTACGATCTACCAGGCACGCCCCATGCGGCATGGCACCTATTCATAAGTTTGTGCGTTAATCTCATTACACCAAAAACAGAAAATATCAACTGCAAGCCTGTAGTGCGAATGTGATGATGATGATGATGATGTGTGCACGCCATCGAACCAACCCTACGCACATTGCGTGCGTAACCCCGTTAGAACAGTATACTCACGTTTTTTGGGACGATCTATTTTGAGGTTGTGTGAGGATGATATCTGGAGTATTAATAGTAACAGGGTCAAATGACAACACACGTGACACTCAAAATACGCTTTATTGATGAATGACAACATGGCAAATTCCTTTACTTGTTGAATGAAAAAACAAAGTTAGATGGCGTTGTACCAACCCTCCGAATGCGCTTCTCTTGGTGATTCGCATGACGCTGTACCAGCTGCTCGCCGATGAAGGCGTCAGCGTGTGCCACTACTTCAACCCGGGAGACAACGCCATCCAGGCCTCGTGCTCCCGCCGTGCACTTGAGCGGCCCGTCCCAGGGCAAGACGCCATCCTGGCGCACCCCCTTGTACAGGGCGTGCTTTGCGAGAAAACGCGCAGGTGAGTAGGTCGTACGTAGTATCATACCTGGTATCATACGCACTAACTCTTTTTTTTCATCTCATTTTTTTTCAAGTCTTTGCACTACTGCCTCTAGCCCCCTCCTTCTCGTACCTCAAATCCGGAGTTCTGACGATTTTTTTGTATCCCATCTATGATGTGTGCACTGCTTTCTCTAGATCCCTCCCTTTCGTACCTCAAATCCGAGGTACGGTCGTTTTTTTTGTGTTCGATCTATTTTGTTTGCACTACTTTTTCCTGGATCCGTCTCTCTTTTATAACTCAAATCCGGGGTACCGACGTTTTTTTCTGTCTAATCTATTATATTTGTACTCATCTCTCCAGCTCCCTGCTCCCCCCTCCCCGTCGATGTGCGGTAGGGGTGTTGTTGACGCTCCGATGGCATTTGCCTTGCAGTAGTGACCCCGCCCCCCCCCCTCCCTCGCGGGCGTAGCTCAT
>JBBMKB010118723.1:0-20512 GCA_037833945.1 Alaria marginata
CGGCGCTTCGCGCTTGGTGCAAGCGATGTCTGCCTGGTCGGTGAAAACCCGACGTGCTCCGTACCGGCATTGTAGGGATGCGAGGGTCTATGGTCTTATGACTACGGCCATGCAAGAAATGAGTACACCCCCCCCCTCCACTTTAGCGACTGCGCACGCACACCAGCAGTAGTTATCCGGTCTCTCCCCTCTAGTTGCGCCGCCTCGCCGCGAAATCGCTCGGCTTTCGAGCGGGACCATCATCTGAAGCATTTCGTTTTCGGTATGCACGGAGCTTGTTTCTCGTGTCGGCACCGGCGGTGACCGTGCACGTGTACAATGCTCGGGCGGGTGGGGTGATCCGAACCGAGAGAATCAGCGGCCTACCGTGGTCCATCCGGAGAAAGTGTTCACCCGTTTCCAACTCCTAACGGTGTCATGGTCTAATTTCAGGTGTTTTGGTGCCCTTATCGGGAGTGCAGCGCTAACAGGGATACCTTGGCTTTATATAAAGAGTCGGTTTTTCCGACTGCTCAAAAAGAGGCGGTACGCCAATGGGGGTCTTTTGAAAGCCATCTTGTGCCAATCCAACGCCTGCACCTAAGCCAGCGTGCTTGGCTGGGGGGGTAGTTAGTTCCTCGTCGTTGTTTGACGTGAGCTGATGGCTGTGATGTGTGTTCGTCCCGTTAAGGTTTCTTCTTTCGAAGTCGTTTGTACAGATTGCCCGTCATAAACGTTTTACGTTGATTGCTGTTAATGTGTGTTCGCCCCGGTAAAGTTTTCGTGCACGGAGGGGTCGTACTGTTTTTGTACTGATGTTTTTTCTCACGATCGGTGGTTTGCGTCCGGGAGGTTGTAGGTTGTACGCGGGTTGAAGCCGCCACCGCAACGTGGTATCATTATATGTATACACAAGTTAGTGAAAGCCCACACGAGTGTTTTGTTTTTTTGTTATGCGTTTTTTTTTTCGTGACGGGCGGCTCCTCGGTTCCGTTCCGCTTAGCTTCATCTTCACAAGGGGGGTTGAGTTATGCCCAGAACGATCGGCCGAAATTTTTCCACGGCAAGTTTTTTCAGGGATTCAGAGACTGGGAAAGTGTTTTTTTGTTTTCTGACGAAACGAGAGGCCCGGCGTTATTTAACTCTCCATGGTATATATGCCACTGTTTTTTTTCACTCTCGGCCGGCCTCATGGGGATGGGGGGGAATGGGGGCAAGAGAGAGAGAGAGAGAGCTCCATCCCAAGCCGGAACGAAGCGTTTCACCCCCTGCGCACGCACGCTTCGTCCCTCTTCCCCGTCCAAGCATTCGATCGCTCGTTTATTTATTCGGCCCTTTTCTGCCGCCGTTGAACTGTTGAGCCGACCGGTGATCATCCCACGCGATTATTTCTTGATGCCGTGATCTCATGAAAACCTTACCCTAAGCCGCCCCTAACTAACCCTACCCTAACGTCGTTACGTTACTATTAAACACAGGAGGCGCAAAGATCCGTCGTAAAGGCGTCGGCGGAGAAGGAGCGACGCCGATCCTCCGCGGCCGCGGCGGCGGCGTGGGTCCCGAAAGCCTTCACTCCCGTCGATGTTGCTTCCGACGGGGTCGCGAACGGTGACGCTGTTACGACGCCTGCTAAAAGGTACGCGCGGTTCGATAGACGGGGGTACGTACTGTACCTCTTTTTGGCTAGAGAAAGATGAAATGTTTCTGACTGACGGAGTTCGTAGTTGGTTTCTAACTGGTGTTGTACCTCTTTTTGGCTAGAGAAGGCTAACATATTTCTAACTGACGCAGTAGTTGTTTTCTAACTGAGAAGACTATCCAATATCGTTGGAGTCCCCCTTTTTAAGGTCATAAAAAAAAGGTGCAGCCGCTACCGTAGCATGAGTACGGAGCCGCAGGCAGCGCCGAGAGCGATTTCGCCTTCGAAGTAGCTACCTGGTATAACCACTTCGATCCCACAGCTTATGTGTATTTTTTTCATTTTTCTTAATATACTCGTACTGTATTTGCACCCCACATTTGGGGCGGAAACTACTGGATTTTTTTAATGGGTTTTTTTGTTTAATGTGAGGTACAGTACATAGGTTTAAATAGCCCCGAAGAGCTGGGTCCACGTTTATGGGGACAATTTTCTTGACAGTAGTGTGGGACAAAGTTTCCGGTAGTATAAGGGTCAATTAAGCAAGCACAAAAATGGTCGGAATCTTGAGTGGGAAAAAAACTGCAATGAGGTATGATGATGTTCTTACCGCGGGCGATCCGAAAGTATACCCTCAGTTAGTTGACTATACGTCGACGGCTGATGTTATACCTTTTTCATAATAATATAAGGACTGATTTGAGTAAGCACCGATGCTATGCTTTCGATCGTGTCGTGCTCCTTATTTACGTGTGGTGCAGTTGATGTTTTCCTCCTTGTTCCTGCTCGTCGGTTGGCATCGACATTTTCTTACCATGGCGAACCCTGTAGTGTTCTGTTACGAGCTCAGTCGCGTTCAATTGTTGCACTAAGTACTTTACCTCTTTAGAACTGGACCCACGTTTTTTGGGGAACAAACTACTTGGAATTAGTGTTATGTTTTTTTCAGGAGTAAAGCGAATAACTGCTATTAATATATACAGTACCGAGGTTACTTATATTTATATACCTGTTTTCTGTGTTCATCATGTGTTGACTGTATCGTTCGCCTGCCGTTTTTTGTTTTTTGTCATGGGTTGAATGAACAACGTGCGCTCGTCCTGGCAAAGCAACGGGGGGGCGAACGGAGACGGGAGCACTGGAAAGAAGGCGAGGACGCAAGGCGAAGCTTTCAAGAGAGTCAAGGACGACGAGTGGGTAGGGGGGCTGAAGAATGGTTTCGATGACAACACGTACGAGGTGAGCGATCGATCGACTGACTAACCGCACCATTTTTTAACCCTTCTACATATCACTGAGTCATCCCACGGTAGGGGTTGCACTTTTTGGGGTAGAACGTTCCTGACCGGTTGGGCTCCTGAAGTGTGGAACTACCGGTTGGTATGATCATATTTACGGGTGCATTTATTTTTAAGACTAGCGGATAGAAATGTTGATCGGGTTGCGCGAACGAATATCTTGGAAGTTGTGTTTCGGGTGAGATATTGAGCTCCTCGTGTCAGGAGCTCAGAAACTTTTGGCTGCATCCCTACCGTGGGATGACTCTACTGCAAAATGTATCCCGTTCTAATATAATGTGTTTTGTCCTCAAAAACGTGGGCACAATACTACAAGGGTTATATTATAGCCCATGTAGAAGTGCACCCACGTTTCAGCGGACGAACTACTTGGAATTAGTGGGGGGTTATTGTTTGCACGCCCGCGTAGAAGTGCACCCACGTTTTTGGGGACGAACTACTTGGATATGGTGTGGAATCATGATTTGCAGTACGAGTAGTAACAGAGTAGAGCGCGCTCTCTGAGAAGTTTAATCTCCTCCTCCATCCCTCTCTCTCTTGTGCTGTTCTTGCCATGCCGCTTCCGTGGTTTGTCAAACGAAGCTGCACTGTTTATTCTTAAGCACAGTTACAGCCGTCGCCGTGAAATGAACCAATTTTGCGTCACGGAGCGCTTATCGATTCACCCCGTGGTAATTTTGCGGTAGTGTTGCTCTACGAGGTCCTTGGGCGGGAGTTTCCAAGCAGCAGGGACGTTACCGAGGCTCAAAAGACACGGCTTGGGTAGTTACTTGTAAAAAACAATAGCAGCAGCCGCCGACGTAAGGTCAACTGCTGTAACTTGTCTTGTGGCCGTGACATCGATATTTGCATGGCTGCACCCGCGCAGCTGCAGCCTCTAAGCTGCGCGGCAACGCTGCATGTCCAAGGCTCACAGCACCAGCCAGCCGTAAGGACGCCAGCTTAGTTAAAAACACCCGTTCAAGGACACCAGCTTAATTAAGAACACCCGTTCCTCTCTTTCGCCCGCCCTCTCGTCCGCGGTGCTCTTGTTGCTGTCTGGCGTCCGCACGCGTAGGGAACCTTTGGGCAAGGTGGGTATGGCTTCAAGGCTAGCGAGAAGCTTTCGAAGGTGCGAGGCAAGGACTTCCGACATGAGAAGACGAAAAAGAAGCGCGGCAGCTACCGGGGGGGTGAAATCTCGATGAGCAGTTACTCCGTCAAGTTCGACGAAAGCGACTGATCGGGTTTCTGCCTAATAAGTGGTGTTTTGGTTGCGTCCAAGCTCGCTTACTTGATTTGTTGGCTAGCCGCTTCGTTGGCTTGGTTGTTAGGGGGGGTCTGGTTTCGCTGGTGCGTAATTCTTCTGTCGGTCTACAGATTGATAATCCGATTTGTGGGTTTAGCTGGTTGGGGACTGGAAACTGGTAACAGTCTTTCACAGCGTGATCGTTTGATATCTCTCCATTTGGAGCTACTGTAGGTTCACCATATGTCTTCGTTGCCTGCTACGCGCCTAAGTGGAAAAGCAGTAAAAGAGGACACACCGTGCGCGAGGAATTTGGCAATTCATGCTCGCCGATGAATCTACGAGAGTGGCTGATTTTCTGCGTACCCAGAGCCCAAACGTGGTTGGTTGCGTCTTCAACAGCCTGCCTGCCGGCTGGACATTTTTTTTGTGTGCTGCGAGCCACAGCAGGTGGCGCTAATATTAGTGTGACCTACTACCTACCAAGTGGAACTCTTGTTACGCCTTCACGTTCGATGCCAAACGGACGGCCGGCTCATGGGTGCTTCGAGTCACCCGTGTCGTTCATATCCGTGTGGTTGTTCGCCCGCGGTCTGCCAGCCGGCCTTGCGCCAATATATTTTTACAGATAATTGTAATTTTTAACGAGTGGGTGGTGAGACCTCCGCGGTCCGTGTTTTTGACCACCCTCTCGGATTGCCTCAGTCGCGCGGGCCCGCCCTTCGACAGCCTGAGGCGGTGTGATTAGAAACACTGGGAAAATATGTTTTGTCTTGAGCATGTTTTATCTTGCCGCGTCGGCTACTATTAATAGTAGATGAAACTCGGCACTTCATTCGTATGGCCTACATCGTAGTCGCCCAAAGTGTTGGATCTCGATGAGAGCCCCGTGCCCAATAATAATCTTATAAAAACGATGGGAGCTCAAACAACGATGTAGAAAAAAATTACCGGCAACAGCGCGACGCTTTTGCTGGCGCCGAGCGCAATAATAGTCGCCAATCCTCGATCATAAAAACTTGGGAATCATGCGAACGGTTATTTTCGTTCAATTTCCGCTAATATTAGAATTTCGACGCGGAATGTTTTCGGACGTTGAATGTTGCAAGCAGCAAACAACAATATTAGTCGCAGTTGAACGTCCCTTGGAAGCCAAAACGGTTCTATATGGTCAGCTCTCCAAAGCGTAGTTATATCTCTCTGCCACCGCGAGTGTATCGCCCGCTAGTGTTGTTGCGCTCTCCGCCGTCTGGCATGCTGCGCACGCGACTGGGATCAGACGTGTGATCTTGGTTGGCGCCGATTACAGTACCGGCCCGCTGATAAGAAGCCGAGATGTTGGTTTTAGCCTGGGTTTCTTATTTGAGGAAGTGTCTGTTCTACACTAACTTCAGTATAAAAGCTGTCCACTATATTAGTTCCCCGTGATTTTTAGGCTGAGTTTCTTGTGGGTGTCTTTCTTACGAGGGGGCCGATAGTGTATCGCTCCTGCCGACGCGTCGTCAACTTTGACACAGACGATCCCCCTACGCGTTGGAACCTCTGACAGCAGTAGTTGGTGCAGATAACGGCTTATTACCCCCAAGCCTTGTTTATGCCTCCCTTCCTTTGCGGATTGGCGGGTGGGTGTCTGTCTGTTGTTGTCGATCATGCGGAAAGATGTAATACTGGAGACTAATAATTTTCTGGTGCCCGTGCCAATTAACTTTTTTTGTGAGCAGGCTGTATTTTCTTGTGTTTTCTTCCCAGTGGGGGGGGGTGCTAAGAGCGTGTTACGCGACATAAAAAAAGCGATCGCATGACGGGCGACTGTCGGACGAACATACTATTTTGAGCCCTGTCCTGGGCCTTTCCGGCCGGATCTTCGTATAACGCTTACTTGACCGCGCAGCAACGAAAGCGTTCGTGGGCACAATTTTAAATTCTTCCATATTTCTGCTTCCCTCTCAACAAAGATCGGGGGCTATCTAACCCCCGCCCCCCGCTGCCAACACAGTAGTAGGCTGCGTTGTCTGGATCTTGGACACCACGACCGTCCCCACCTCGCCGGGCATTTTTTCTCGCTGTTGGTCTAATCTACGGGTCACCTCAGACTTTGTGCTCGCCTGCGTAGCTTGCGATTGGATTTTGACAATCGCGGTTTCCTGGTTCATCGCCTCCGAGACCGTGGTGACGCCAGGCTCACCCACAGGAAACCCCGATGCCGACGGGGTCGCGGTGGGTTCTCGCGAGTGGCCCTCGTCCTCGATAATCCCACCTGATTCGTCGCCTGGTGGACTGACAGTGACCGGCTGGGACGAGCTCCTCTTTTTCCGTCCCGGGGTGTCGGGTACGAACACCCCCTTCGCGTTGGAGTACAAAACGCCATCGGCAAAGCACGAATGAAGATGTTGAACCTTCGGCACTGACTCCAAGTCGAGGGAAATTGATAGTTGAGTTTCGGAGTCGTCACCTTCGTCATCAGGCTTGACAATCGCCGTTGTTGCGGTGGGCGTATTTCCATCGGTTGCGTTCGTGCAGACGACGATTTCTTCTCGATCGTGACTTGGGGCTAGCGCGCCGGAATCGGAAGCGGCACCCACCACTTCTACCTCCCCGCCGGTTGCTGCAACTATGGCTGAACTTTCCGCAGCTGCTGCCGCTGCCGCCGCCGCCGCCGCCGCCGAGTCCTCCATAGCAACGTCAGCTAGCCGTTTTAGAAGAGTCATGATAAGCTTGTTGCTCTCGCGAAGGTTGGACAAGGCCGACGCTTCCCCTGAGCCTTCATCGACTATGGCCATATTGCTGCGCTCAACCGTAAGCAGCGTGCTTGACGCCCCCCCCTCGACCGCTAGCCTGACATCAAAGCTATCGGCGGATGCGAGCAGCTGCGCACACTCCCACTTACTTTTGGAAACAGCCAAGTCGAGCGGCGTGCGCCCCGTTGCGTCCGGTGCATTAAGCCACGACGATTCTGACCCTTCGATTGCAAAGGCAAACTCTGCGTCGATAAGGGCTCGTGCCGCTGCCGTATGGCCGCCGATTGCTGTAGCGTGCAGAGGAGACCTGTCGTTTTTCGGGCTGTGCTTCATGGACCAGGTGTTTTCCAAGCCATTGACGCCAGCACTGCAATCGCTCCCACCCGCGGCAGGCGCTGCTGACTTGCCGTTTATGCTTACTATCGGAGGGATACAAATTCCGCGCGTGGTCAACAGCAAAGCAATTAGCTCTGCGCTCCCGGCAGCCGCTGCAAGGAAGAGCGGAGTAGCCGCGTAAGCTCCGCTTCCTATGCTCCAGACCACGGTGTCTAGATCCTCCTCGTCCTGTGCTGCTGCTGCGGCGGAAGGTGCTCCGCTGAGTGTGTTTGGCTCCTCTCTTCCCCTTTCGAGCAATTTTTCCATCAGCGACGCAGGCGCGCCCGCAAGGCTGGCCACGTGAAAACACGAAGGGTAGGCCCCCTCTGGTCGAACGCTCGCGCCGGCCGCGAGTAAAATATTCGCGGTCTCCCACGACCCCGCCTGGAGGGCGAAGTGCAGGGCAGAAAATAGATGTTCCGCTTCCCTCCCATCGCTTGCGGACCCGCTGTCTGAATCTGTGCTTCCAGGCTGGTTTAAGCTGTCGAACCCGCTGCTAAAGTATACTGGCGCGTCCAAAGCGTCGAGGTTTACGCCTCCGGCTTGGACGAGCAATCGGACAAGCTCGCTACCCTCCGACCCGGTCGTTTGTGCGGCTAAATGGAGGGTGGTTGCGCCGCGCGGTACTCTTACTTTGTGGTCCAACTCCGGCTCTGACAGTAACCACCGGAGAAGGCTGACGCGTTCGACGCAGCGGTTATCGGATATATTTTCGTCGCCACTAGAACCTTCCCCCCCGGCGTTGCCTGCATCAATGTTTTCGACGATGTTTTGGCTGGCGCAGCCTGGGAGTAGCGGCACTGTCGGGGCGGATGTCCGCCTTTGCCAAAGAGCGAGGATGGAAGCGGCGGCGTGTCGACCGCTCACTCGACCGTCGCAGACGTAGTGGAGCGGGGTGAAGCCCTCAACGCTGACAAAATTAACGAGCTCAGAGCAGGTCGCGCGGTGGTGGGTGATGGAAGCAGGCGCCGTGGCTTCTCGAAGCCCGCTGTGCATGATGTTCGCCACATCCAGCAACAGCTTCTCTCGCCGGGTTTTGCCCTGACGTGAGGTCATGCAGTGGGCACAAATATTCAGCGCAATACGGAATTATTTCGTGAGTTATTGTTAGTCATTCCGATGGTAGAGGTATCGAGGCGCCCGTGAACGATAAGAAAGACAGGAATGTGGTGATAATAATGTCCATGTATCTCTAGCTCAGTGCGTAGATTGCTCGTCGTGAAGGATCAGTGGTACGTATTGAAGACAGAAAATATGAAAATAGTACACATTATGTTTTAGAAACTCTTCGAAGACAGGTACTAATGCGCACGATTTTGTGTGTCCTCCCACCTCACCTTTCGATCATCACGATGAACCCCTTTATCCAGTGGGCGTCCCATCCCGAGGGCTAAAAGCCGCCGGGCAAGATCAGCGTATCCCCGAAAGGCGCGTAGGCAAGCATAGTGGAGAGGCAAGCACCCGAGGGAGTCCGAAACGTTGGGACTAGCACCAGCATCGAGGAGCGCTCCAGCTAGAACGCCGCGGCCCGCGATGACTGCAGTGTGCAAGGCAGTCATGCCATTGCGGTTACACACGTCCAGAGCGGAACCTGCCCCAACCAGAACCTTCAGAAGTGCTAAATCTTCCTCCTGGCCGGCTGCTGGATCTCCGACGCTCGAGGTCTCCCTGCTCACGTTGCTTTTGTCCACTCCCGTTTCCATTTCCGCCTGGTTGCCGCTCTTCCCGTCACTGGCGACGCCGCCGGCGGCGACTATCCTGATATCTTGATTCATGATCCGAACTGTCAGTTCCGTCCCGATGACCGCCCAGTGGAGGGGGAAGTCACCGGTCCCACTCGAGACGTTGGGATCGGCTCCGCACGAGAGGATGTAGGGGACCATGCGCGAGTCTCCCTGTACAACGGTTGTTCCACGAGGGGTTTTGAGCGGGAGCGTGGATTCCCGACGTCCGGAGTGTTGCAGCGCCGCACGTGCATGACCCCTCGCAGTCGCGGACGACGCTCGCGGCTGTCGACGCCAGTCTGACGAGCCCGGTGCGACTACTGTCTTAGCACGGCCGTTCTCGTCAAACGATATAGCCGGACCAAACGAAGACCTCCGGTGGTTTTTCGTGAGGCTTCCGGACCGGCTGCGGCTACGGCTTATGTTTAGGGACCCTCTTCGTGTCCTGGTACGAGCCCGTCCGACAGGAACGCCTCCTCCTGGCGAAGAAGAATCGGCTGCCGACCTCGCAGAGTCCCGTCGACTGCTGGGAGGACCGTTCTCCATCCCTGCAGAACATGAACCTACTGAGAGGGCCTCTCCTTTAGCCCCTCGACGCTGATGAATTATGTTTTTCATCACCTGCCGCGGGGGGCATAAAAACGCGCACTTGAGGACGCTCGAGCCTTGCAAGTTGACAGCGTCTACGTCGGCACCCGCCCCGACCAGCCCACGCGCTGCTTCGTCCATTCCTTGTCCAAGGGCGCACATCAGCGGCGATTGACCGTCATACCCTCGAACATTTGCGTCTGCCCCGGCTAGGAGTAAGCTGCCGACCGCCGTCTCGAGGCCCGTGATGGTGGCCATCAGCAAGGCAGTGGTTCCAAACGTTTGGGTGCGTTGCTCGTCAGCGCGAGCGTTGAGCAGTTGCTTCCAGCAAGCTTGATCTGGTCCCAGATTAGGATCTGGGCGGCCCGCCGGGACCGACGGGGGCGGCGGCACGACCGGCTTGACCTCTACCTCGGGTTCTGGCGCCGGTGTTGACGAGGAACCCTTACCGCCTTTAGCCCCTTTTCCTGCGCCTTTGGACTTGCGCTCGGTTTTCTTGGGCGCCGCGGCCTCTATAGCTGCCGCTTTCGCCTCGGCAATTTGTTCGAGAGATGGAAGCGACGACCAGAAACTCTCTCTGACGTGTCCCCTGCGGATCAGGTAGTCGATCAGCGTCTGGCATTCATTAACCATCCCTGTGATGTCTGGGGGCAACTCGCCGGATCCTGCGGCGGCAACGGCGCAGCCCCATATTGACACAAGAGGCACGAGAGCACCCATGCTGACGACCACGCCGGCGAGAGTGTCGACAAGCACCCCGGTTGTGCCCTCCCTACTCGATGGTAGCGGCGGAAAACTGTCGCAGTCGGCTGGAAGAGGCTCTGCTTGCGTCCCGCCGACCTCGTGTTCGCCCTCCCTGCACAGACGCCCTAGAGCGATCAGCGCGGCCATAATATTTGTGACCGGTGCATCTGGATTACGCAGCGGCATTAAGAACGCAGAAATAGTTCGAACGTACGGAAGAGAATCGCGAAGTGGCCTCAAGTCGCCCTCACCGCGGAGATCCCAGCTACAGAACGATTTTGGTGTGACCCAGCGCTGACCTTCCCCGCTACAGCCCCCACTAGTGGTGCCAGCTGCGCCCGCCGTCGACGCGGGCTTATTGGGCTTTGTGGTGGTGGTGGTGGTGGCGATGGCGGCGGTGGTCGGTGCTATACATTGACGATCTTCTTCTTCAAAAGTTTTGCGCCAGGTATTTCGGTGGGTGTCGGCGACGGACACCAACGCTTCTCTGGCGATCCCTCCGAGACGCAGCAAGGAACCGACCAGCCTCAGACACGCCACCACTATTTCCTCGTGGACGAGCTCTTCACACGGAGACACGGGCAGCCCCGACACCATGTTAACCGTTAGCTTGGCTGGCTTTGGGGCCGACCTCCCGCCTTCCTGCTGCCCAGGCTCTATTGGCGTTGCTGCCGTTCCATCTTCGTTGTTGTTCATGTTGTTGGTGTTGCGGCCGCCAGCTAAGCCTTCCTTATCAACATGACCGTGCTCGTTCACACGGAAAACGTCAACCGAGATTAGATCTAAGCACACGGGCAAAGCGCGGTTTAGCACCGACCGCGCTCCAGCGGCATCGCTCGGGGCGGTCAACTCGGCGCCGGCTCCGCCTGCCGCTGCTCGGGCCGCCCCTCCCTTTGATGGTTTGGAGGGTGCTGACGCGGTCATTCCACCGGTCCCGGCAGCTTCGACAGTCGGATCATAGCCGGCCACAACCTCCAGTAGTACCCGGAGCGCCGCTGCGCGTAAGATCAAACCCGGTTGAATCGGTTGCTGAGAAAGCCCCACCTGGAAATCCCACCCCCAGTCGAGTGGGCTGAAGAGCGCGACCTCGGGATCGCGGCTTTTTTCTCCTCGCCAACAGTAGAATCTCCGGGGGTTGGTGGTGCTCTGGCGACGAAGGGTTGAAGTGAGATCGAGAGCTGTGCCAGGCCTGCTGCTGGGCTTTCCGCCAGTGGCAAGGGTTTCGTTGTCAGTAGCGTGGGATGAGGTGTGATTGAGGCCAGCATTACCGGCGCCTTTTCCAGTTTTTGCTTCGGTCGCCTTTTTTGCTCCTGCTGCTGGTACATTCGTAGGTGCGGCAGAAACAGCTAGCGATGTCACTGCCTCGCCATTCGCGTTCCCAGCTACAGTGGTTGAGGGGCGCCCCGGTGACTCGGCGTAGAAGTCTTCCGCTGTACAAGGCAACCTCTCGACCACGCTGACGAGAAGGGCCACGTTAGCATCCTCGCCGACGGCGGCGCGCTCGTCTCGACCGCTTTTGACAACCTCAAGCATAACGTTCAACGCGTAGGCTAGCGCTTCGTCGCGCAGGACCGTCGTGCGGTCTGACTCTTCCAATAATTTGGCCTCAAGTAGTGCAGCGGTCGCGATTTCGTCCTCTGCTTCATCCTTCGCGGTTGCTGCCGCGGCTGCCGCCTTACTTGCGCGTGAGGCGCCAGCCTTCCCCCCAGACGCTGGCTTTGCACTCTGAGGCGGGGTGGGTTCGCACGCACCTGGCGTTCGGTGTGCATCGGGGTCATCCTTTGTCCGCAGCCACCACGCTATCAATCGCCCAAGGGATGGAACGGCGGAAATTCCAAGAGCCATAGCGCACCGTCTTGAAGACACAAGGCGGGATAACAGACGAATCGCACGACGGCGGACGTCGATCGATTCGGCGTTGGCGGCGGCCAGGACTTCTTCTACGGTAAGGTACGCTGGACCCGGTGTCGGAGGAGGGTCGATAGCGTCCCCCTTCTTTTTGCCTCTGGCGCTGCTGCTTGTCTGGCCGAGCTTCTCGGTCGGCATATCGCTTTCGGCTTCCCTACTATTTATGTCTGTCTCGGTTTCTGGTGGCACGCTGATGTCGCACAGAGCACGGTCGTCGGCCATCCACGTTACTCTCGACACGATGAGGTGGTGCAAGCATTTCTCAGCCGTCTTGCGCATTAGGCGACCGTGCGCGGTATCTGGTGAAGGTGGAGTCCCAGCGACGACTGAAGCCCCGCCGGAGGCCAAAACATTTGTCGGCGCCATCAGCGCGAGCACTTTCGGCGCGGCACCAGCAGAACATACCTTGAGACGATGTCTCTGTTTCAATGTTACGGTAGCGGCGCGTGGGTCGTTAGAGGGGGGGGAAATGGGTGCGGTAAATTTTAACCGTGAATACTGAAGCAGTGGCCGCTTTTGCTATGGCCCATGGCCGATGGAGGAATTGTCGACCATAGGCTGTCAATGCGTGTATTGTATGTCGGCGTGACTGTTCATGAATTCAGAGTAGGTTTGAGGCTACACTTCTGCCCAGAGGGTCCTAGATGCGTTCCATGCATTTCTTACTATTTCGTGTGTGGGACACACAACTTGAAACGTACGCAACCACCAGCATCGATGGCATTTTCTCGGAGAAGAGCGCAACATAAGTCCACGTTCAACTTGATGCTTCTCTCGTTTACCCTGCGGCGGTTATCAACTTGACATGCTGAGCAGAATGGACTCAAGGCGCGCGCCATCGCTAAATGTAGCACTTCGTTTTTGACACATGCTACGGTTCTATACTAAAATCAGTATATTAACACCATTAGTATTTGCCTTCTGAGGCTCCTCACGTAAGGAGCTCAATACTATTAGTAAGTCACCCAAAAACAGATATGGAGAAAAATGAAAGGGCAACCCGATGAACAATCCTATGGCCTAGGTATACAAAAAAATAATATTGTAAAACAAGAATGACATTCCGACGATTTTAGGTCAAGGGGCGTCGTCACTCAGAAACTATTTCACCCAAAAAGTGCTGTTATACTACTAATAGTATACCTCTATCGCAGCACGCGTCTTTTGCAAGTTTTGTCCACGTGCTCATGCCTCCGGGCAGAGAACGACCAAACACGAACGCCCGGAACACGTATCTGAGGCACTTCGCTTTTTATCCCGCTGGTACCTACATATCGATGGTTGAAGTAAAATTAGCGCTATCTGCATTTGACGGAGCAGCAGATTATATTGCGCCCACCACCCTGATGCTTACCTCGCTGAGGCAGGCGATGGAACCCATGGCCTTCATCATTTCAGTCATGAGATTGGCCACCGGAGCCTGGTCTCTGGGCAGCCCCTGCATACCCAGGATCGAACTCATCGCGGCAACGCCTGCTTCTAGAGCCCCCTCCTCGTCCAGCCCCCAACCCGTCATCGCCATCACCCTTAATATCTGCAGAGAAAGCACGTGCGACGGCCACCACGTTACACGGAACCCATATATAGGCCATATCGGTGTAGTATTATGTACCCGGCAGTATTACCCTAGGCTTGAATCGACTCATTTGATAGGAGTTCGGTACATGTTTCTCTACCACTACGTTCTGTGTTCAATGGCATTTTTGTTCCGTCTGTGCTTCATGGCGTTACAACGATGCCATCTTAACCCGTCAGGGGACGCGTGCAACAATAACCGAAGCACTTTTTGGCGAAAGAGTTTCTGACTGACTGGCGGGGCTAGTTTTTCAATATGTCGTCGGAGTTCCATTTGTGTGTTACAGCATTGTTCGCTGTGTGTTTAGGCCATGAGATTGTTCATCGGACTGCACTTTCATATTTTTTCAAGATCAGTTTTTTCGGTGAAACGTAGAGCTCTTCAACTGAGAAGCGGGGCGACGCGTGCTACTTTAGACTAGTTATTAGTATACTTGTAGCACTTTTTTGGCAAAAACATTTCTGAGTGACGGAGCTCCGTGACCCAAAATCGTCGGGAAATGTCATTCTTGCTTTTCAATATGAATGATTTTGCGTACCTAAAATAGGCCGTGGGTTTGGTCACCAGGTTGCACTTTCAGTTTACTTCAAATGTGTTTTTTGGGTGAGATAGAGAGCTCTTCAAGGAGCCTCAGAACAAAAAACAAGAAAGGTCGTGCATCTTTCCCGTAGCATGTGTTTAAGCCGATTTTTTTCTAGGTGCGCCCCTTCCGCAGCACGCGTCAGGTCTTTCGACGGTAGGTCTTGCAGACTGTCGCTGACGCCAAGACCAGCCATTCCCTCGTTCGGCGTTGGCGTGGCGTTTGGAAAAGTGAGTCAAGCAGACAGTACGCCGCCAAATAGCAACAAACAGGTTTTCCTCGCACGACATTATTTATCGCTGTGGATGGATTGCACTAGGTTCTGCTGGGTTGTCTTTTTGTCTTGTCTGCGTGCGACACCAAAGCCTGCCGTTCCGAGTGTCTATACTGAAGTTTACCTTGCCTTTCCGTGGTTTGTAAAAATTACTATTTCCCCACACCAAAACACAAGAGCTTCGTAGGAACGGCATGAAAGAGTGACCTGCAATCATTGGCGAGCGATGCGTTGGTTGATTCCACGCCTGTGCTCCCCTGAACTGATCAATTTTGGGTTGCAGCCCGACAAAACAACCTTCAGGCGCGTCGCTACTTGAACTTCTCCAAGAGATCACCCGATCAAATTTCGAGCTTCCCGTATGCTGAGAAAATAAAAAACAACCCCCCCCCCGACACGCGCTATCATCGTTATCAACGTGAAGCTACACACACATACATGCACGTACACTCCTACCCCGACATGCGTCGCATACCTCAGCACAGCGGGCCATGTTATCCAAGCATGCCGCAAAGTCAGGCACAACAGCCGCCGCCTCCCCCTTCATCGCCTCCCCCTTTTTCCCGACCACCGGTTCCGGCTGCTGTAGCTCCGCGGCCCGTGTCATGCAGGGTCCTTTGAGGGCATCGTGTACGGCGCCCCACGCTCCCCCGTTGGCTAACGCCGCCAGCTCTACCGAAGGAACACCACCACCACCACCCACCGCCGCCGCCGCCATCACCGCTGCTGCTCCCGCGCCTGATGCAGCAGCGTCGTCCCCTTCTCCTCTCGGCGTTGCGACTGTCGCTGTCGCTGCCGCTGCTGCTACTACCGCTGCCGCTGCCTCGCCCCCCGACTTTGCCACGGCAGTGAGGACGACAAGCGTGGACGTGAGGAGAGGCATATCCGTAGACTCACTCTCTGTGATAGACCTACCGGTAGGGTTCAAGTTAATCCCGTGGTTTTCATAGCGTGCGTGATGGTGAAAGAGACAAGGGGGGGGGGGGGGGGGGTACACGAGAGGGCAGGATGGATGGAGAAGGAGGTGGGCAAGGGAGGACAGTTCGGGCTGAGGGTTGCCTTGGTGTTGTGCTGTTTTAATCCAGTCACTTCAAGTCTACATGTTGACAGGACCAAGAAGAGGAATACGATGGTTGGGATGAACTTGAAACATTGTTTTGAGAGTTATCACTCGGAAGGTTCAGTGTTGACTCGGCGATGAAAGAAGACCTCGCATTGTCGGTAACATGTTAGAAGCACCGTGGCTCAAGTAGACATCATTTACTTTTTTTATATTTTGTCATCTCTTCAATACGTACGTCGGAGACGCAGAGTGTACACAATACTGTGTATCAACCAACCGGCGAGCAAGCGGTGGCATCTCCAAGGACACGAAATAATATACCCGGTACTGAATGTCGGCAAAAATAGTTGCAGGCTTGTTGTTTCGTGCATCTTTCGTAAACCTCGCTCTCGCTCTATATCTGCATCCTACCATTGACTCCTTCGCTGATAGCTACCACGAACGGCTGACTGAAGCAAGGTGGAAACGCTTTGAATCCCTACACTTCACCCCGTACGACAGGAACCGGCTCACCTCAGTGCATTCAGCAAGCAAGGCACAGCTCCGCTCGAAACCACCGTCCGGATAGAGTCGTTGCTGACCCTACACATAACTCCAATAGTATCCACAATGTAAAGGCGTTCCACGTTCCAGGGGACAACAGTATCTATCCCCACCCCCGAGGCTTCTTCGGCCCCCTCTTGATTGGCCCTTTTGTTCGATTGGGCTACGAAGTAACTGCACAACCTTTCTGTGGGTTGGCCGGGTCCGATAAGAATCGCACCCAAAGCGGCGGTCTGCGCGCTGCCTTTCGGAAGCGATTCCTGGTGGCGAGAGGGAGAAGGAGGGGGAGATCGGGGGGGGAGGGGGAGGGGAAGAGAGGCAGAGAGGTGGGGGGAGAGAGAGAGGGGGAGGGGGGGCGGTGGGGGCGGGGGCGGGGGCGAGTCTTCAGGGGAAGGGTATAATCTTTTTTCAGGCCGGTGCAGCACGGTTTGTACCGAGACGCGTTCGGTGCATACTCGGTCCAACACGATGTGAAAGGGATTGTATTGCGCTGTTTCGTCTCAATGCGAGGAGGGGCCGTAGTCTGTTGTCCTGTCCCTACTCGCACTGAACAAAAGACATAACCTCATGGCTGTCCGAAATCTGAGTATTTTAAGGCTCATACACAAAAATGCAAAAACTCGTTTTATCTACGTAAAACAACCGTGTAGGCACTCACCACAGTGGCCGCCATAGACCTCAAGCTCCGCACTGCATTCCACGAGTTTCCTCCGTCGAGGTTCAGCACCAAATTTCCGAGAACCTCCGCCAGCTTGTATTTGGCCGGTTTTTTCTTGGCCTCTTGCATCGCTGCCAGTGTCGCGTCGCTTGGTTTAGTTGGGTCTGCGGCGTCTGCGCCGACGAGGTAGTCAACAATCACCTGTCGCCAGCAACGCGATATGAAAAAGTTAAACATTGAACCGAAAAACCCTCAGTATTGAATCGATTTAAGGTAAGGGTCAACCCTAGCCCTCCATTTAGCTCATAGCCTAGACTCTAGACAAGAGGGTAGAAACACAGTGCGGGGATGCGCGATGCTCCGTCCTGGAGCATCACCTGTATCCCTGATCCTGTGAAAGTCTTGCCGTCACGCATTCTACATCCAAGAGACAGCTGTAACCCCGTTTAATAATACAAAGCCTACAGGTACTCATCTACGTATCACGCTCGATAACACGTGGCGGAGGATTGACCGCTCACCGCAACGAGTATGCATTCAGTCGGCAAAACTACAAGATTTAAAGGGCATACCCTGGCGTACCAGGTATATTTAAATTCCAAGTACGTCACCGATGAGTGTGACAGAAGTCATTGGTCTAAACCTTACTCAGCTTTGCAAGCTGTGCGATACGTTGGGCGTGTTCTACATTCTACATTCCTCGTGAAGGGCGCGTCATACTGTAGGTCGGCGGCTGCCGTCGACAATATCAGCCGGGTCACCAGGGCGATTTTACGAGGAAGGGCGATTTTGGTCGACGCATTCATGCGTGTTCAGTAAGAACTAACTTCGTACCGCTCGTGCGTCGAGCAAAGGGGGTAGCCCCACATCTTACGAGTAGTAATATCAATAGTAGTTTATTGCAGCATCAACATGTACCAGGTATATCGTGGCGAACGATGTTGTCTCGGGCGGGCACATACTTGTCGGGGCTCTCTTGTGGCTGGAGCCAATAACACCTTTGTCGTTAGCACGCTTCGTCGGCTAGGGCAGAAGGCACGTTGACATACTGTATACATGGTACCTGGTACATACATATCATACCTGGTACGATGTACGTTAATTCAATACGAGTAAAGTACGTACCAAAAGTAGCGGTTTACACACCACTATGGACGTAAATTTAAAGGCCATTCCATATTAATAGTAATGAAAAACGTTCCCTATATTTAAATCCGGAGTAGCACGCTCGTTTTTGAATCGCTGGATCGATCAGGGGCCTCCTGTACGGTGTATGATGCGTGAGGTGGAGGATGCAGGAAAATTGTCGCTGGACGTGCCTCGTGTATACAAACGAAGCGTACCTGGGCTGCAGCTTTCACAACATCCTCCATCTTCTTCTTGGCCACAGTGGACTCCAGGAGAGGGAGGAGACAACCCCCCTTGGTGATGTAGCCATGATTCTCCGACACAGCGCGGATGGCGTCAAGGCGTTTCCCACGGTCCGAGGCCTTGAGGAGTTTCGCCAGCTTTTTCGCTTCGGCAGGAGTGAACACAGCAGGAGGTGCCACGACGACAGCTGGGGCTGCCGCCGCCGCCACCGGAGGTACCTTTTTCTTCGCCATCAATGCAGCCACTCTCAGTGCTGCTGGGTACACGTACTGAGTACTGACTGCTGTGCTTTGTGTGCCCGTACTCGTACTCGCATACTCGTAGCCTTGCTTCTAAAAAAACGTTACTTTCCGCACCCCAGCCCCTCTTTCAAAACGCCGTGACAGTCCCGCGTACGAAACCCTAGCGTTCAAAGTTGAAAATGGCAGTATGGCAAGTTAGACCGAGTAGTCACGAGAAAACACGAGGGAGAGAGGGAAGTGGCCACGCAGAGGGCTGTGGGCACGAGCACTACGTACTACAGTACTTTACATCGTACATCGGTCAACTCTAGCATCCCACACCACCACCAACATCCTTTGGGTTTTGATCGAATCTGTAGAACGTTCGAAACATGGCCAGCCAGAATGTCAAGCCGTCGGTATCGGTAGCAGCACCAGAAGGACCAACAACAGCAGAGGGAGGCAGCGAGCAGACCCCGCCTGCGGCCACAGCGCAGGCGTCTCCTCAGCAAGCATCAAGGCAAGCTCCTCCGCAACATGTGCCTCCCCAGGAGATTGTGGGGCTCCTGCAGCAACTTGTTCGAGGGCAGGCGGGGTTGGCGCGGCAGCTAGAAAAACTAGCGGACAGTCTGCGCACGCAGGCGGATCGTTTGACCGCCATCGAGCAACAGCAACAACAACAACAACAACAACAACAACAACAACCACACCTCCAGCTCCCACCCTCGCAAGCGGGTTCCCCGTCCCCGCTGAGCCCGTCACGAAACAACGAGGGATGGGCGGTATGGTTCATCCTGCGAGGTGGCCACCACGCCACCTCGGTCCTCACCGCATCGAACCTCTCCAACCTCCTCCGCCAGATCGCGCACCCTACGTCCGAGATGCTAGACATGGCGCTCACTTTCGTCGACATGGACATAGCGGCCTTCGGGCCGCCGGTATCCGAGGGTGACCTGCCCGCCCCCCTCGACGCCTTCGCTCACTTGACCTTCTTCGTCAGCGTGCTCGAGGTCGTCGTCGGCTTCGGGACGGAGACATCGTCCGAAGCCTCAACCGCCATTCGTCGAAACCTTCTGGATGGGATGCGCGCGACCGTGGCCAAGATGAGGCTTTTCTTGCTGTACCACGCCGCCCAGCTCGATCCCGTCAAGGCGGAGGTGGAGGAGCGGCTCATGTGCGCCGCCAACACCGACGTCAAAGATTTCATCGGCGAGCTCTTCAACGATGCGGAGACACTGCGCCAGGCGTCTTCCTTTGCCGCGCCCCTGAACGGGACGGGGCAGCCCGTGAGGGCGCCTCGCTTCACGTACCTCTCCCGCCTTGTCGACGAAGACAACTTTTCAAACCTCGTACAACTGATGGAACGCGGCATCATACCTTCTCCACCTCCTCCGCGACAGCAGGCGGCCGCCAAAAATCCATCCAGATCCAAGAGACAAGCTGCGGACGGCGCCGGCAAGCCGAAACGCCCCAAGACTCAAGCGGCACCAGCAGCAGCAGCAGGCTCGGGCAAAAGGGGAACGATTTTTGTCCGGTCCATGGCCGAATGGCAGACACCTGCTGGGGTGTGCGCGATTAGCTGGCGGGGCCAAACTTGCGAGCGCACGAACTGCTCGTTCGATCACGGCCCGAAGCACCCGAGCCTAGGATCCAGCCCCCCTACCCCCGGTCTGTTGTGATTTTTGAAATCGTCGCCAGCCTCATCGCCCCCCGAGTTTAGCAGCCCTGGTCGGCGGTTCCCACAAGACCCCCCCCTGTCCCCCCGACGGTGATCGCCCGGTACAGGGGCCACCACTTAAGCAGAAACACCGGAGCGGGAGGGAGGGAGGGAGTGGGCGAGGGAGCAGCACCACCATGGCTCGTCTCACGTCGGGGCCGACATGGAGAGGGGGAAGGGAGGGAGGGGGGGGGGGGTGGGAGGAAGCCGCACTCTGATGCTGCAGAGTTTGTCTTATTGGGGGCGGCAAGGGAGAGAGGGAGCGAGGGAGGGAAGCCGCACTCTGAT
>JBBMKB010118945.1:0-20488 GCA_037833945.1 Alaria marginata
TGGTCACACCCATCAAATCGTGGAGCATGAAGTACTCAAAGAACAGACGTAGCGGAGGAGACGGAAAATGGGCAGTAAACATCACTTCGTTCCTTGTCAACGGACAGCCGGTGGCCGACCCGGAGAGCCAGGTTTCTTTCCTCCACTTCTACTGGACAACAGCCGCTCATACGAAATGCCACGCGCTTGGCAATGCGTTGGTCGAGCGCATCGTGTCGGACGAGGACCTGAAGGCTAAGTTGATGGAATCGACGTGGACGACAACTTGGCTGCACCACGGGCTCCTTCACGGTACTTTGGGGCCACTAACGTCTGTCAGGTACAGATAAAAAACTATTTGCAGTGTATCTACATAATCGTTTTCCTCCGACTTATGTACACCGATACTGTCGTCACGATGAACGTGCAGTTAACCTTAAACTGAATATATCCTGCTTTCGCTTCATGTTGCAACTTGAGAGCATTCACATACTGCGTGCTTCACAAGGTACCTGGAATACACTTCCAGGTACGAGACATTTACTTTATAATTATTATTCCCCGATGTATGTATGTATATACGTGATTACAGTACACCAGGTATATATTTTATCTGGTTCCCCGGCATATATATACTATATATACCGGATATCAGGTATCAGGCAACATAAAATATGTACAGCACCTCCGGTATTAGTATAATTTAGACCGCAGGTTTAGGCTATTAATAATAGTACAACATATTCTACATTTATTTTCCTGGTATTATATCACTTGGTACGTACCGGTATCACCTCAATACAGTAGTTAGTATGGTATGACCGCGCATTCGAAGTATTACTTGTTTTGTAATCCGACAACATGCAGCATGACCATGCTACACAAGCTTCAATATGATTTACCTTTACAGCATATTCGTCCAGTTTCTAGGCCTGAAAACCTGCAAGTCAAATAGCACTTTCCCTACCCGCGACAGCAACGTGTAAAAACCCACCCAGACAGTGCAAACCACCAAAAAACATTTCAATAAAAATGTGTGATCACCGTGACCGTTCGTTGCGTACCTCCAATTCCCCTTGACGAGACATTTTCCGTTCGTCGTAATATGGTTGAGAACGCAGATCGCAACCTGGGCGCGTCGGCATGCATGCCCATTATTCGCGCCAACCAATTAAACCTGTACTCGCAATCCACGTTTTTGTATGGTATCAGGACTGAGGGAAACAAGTGGATGGGGCTTGGTTCGCCGACCAAACGGGACTCTCTTATAGCTGAATCGCGCAACATGACCCCCCTCGGCGGCGCTGACCACGCCCGAACTGAACGCTGGAGTGAACTGGAGCTGCCGATGTCGGATTTCATGATGAAGGCACGGTATGTTCTGCGTAGGTGAGACCACCGCCATACCGCCGTCTCTCGGGCACCGAAACACGTACTAGGGTATGATGCCAACGTTGGGTTTTGAAAGGTGTTGCCTGGCCGGGTTCGTTCACGGCAGGCATGAAAAACAATACAGGTTGAAGCACGCGCAGCTCAAGGTTCGCTATCCTATCCGCTTTAGACGAAGCTATGCGAAGACAATGGAAGTTTGCGGGCGAGACGCTGCAATGCTGACGCTAAACACTCATCATATGTGGGACGTCTCATGAGTACGACATTTTATGGGGAAGCAAGGTTGCACGCCCAATCCCCTGCGGGTTGTAGACATAGGCAGCACACGACGAATAGAGTATGCTGATCTCGTAGAAGTATCATGCGACATTGAACGAATCATGCGTGGGCGAAGTTAATTGAATGACTTGCTATTTCGGAGCAACACGTGTCGCGCCTTGCGACCTTCGCACATTTTGACCCTCCTCGCAAAGCTCACGAACTCATCGACGAACCCCTCTCTCATGCTCCTGCCATTACAGGGCCATGCGCGACAACGCCATCCCGCTGGACCTACAAGAAGGCATTTTCCTGTCGTGCATCATGCATGCGATAGACCACGTGCTCGGCGCAAGGATGCTGTGGGGAATCAAGTACAAGATCGACTTCAACTGCGAAAGCACAACGTGGTGAGTGTCAACGACGGCCCGCCTTACGTGTCTGGCACGCGGAGGTTTGCCTTACAATTGCGGTGGAACTGTTTGCTACTACGATGGGGGGGTCCTAGACGTAGGGGTCTTCCGCAGGGTGTTTCTTGTCAGTGAGTACCTTCGATATGGCCATGGTTGCTCTGCAAAGAGGATGCTTAACTTATCTCTTAACGTGTCCACGTTTCGCCTGTCTGTGTGGGTCCTACGCCTCCCTCGTTGCAAAACCACCACTTGCATATCAGGAGTGACCACTGCGAAAGCGCCGCCTGGAGTTTCATGTGGATGGCTCCGACTCTCCATCCGTTCTACCACAACAAGATCCGGTGAGAGAGTCATCCTGCGGCTGAGGCACCACGCCTGGGCCTCCAATCGGTTCTCACTGGTCGGTGTTTTAAACTGAAGAACTACCCTAAATATTGTGCTACCCATTCGTGTTGTATCAGCTGCGAAGTTCTGTAGTTTTTAAACATAGCCCCTGGGTTCGTTCCTTGGGTTGCGTGTACAATGTTTATCACTGCCGGCCTTTGGGCCAGGCACAGAGTTTCTCTTGAGGGGGCCCTGACAAATGTCAGGTGCACCCTTACCATGCATGCGTCTCCCATTATGAATAGGCGTTGGACCCGCCCGCAACCCTCGAGTCATCCCACGGTAGGGGTTGCACTTTTTGTTGACAAACGTTCCTGACCGGCTGAGCTCCTGAAGTGAGGAACCATACCTGCTGTTATGATAATTTTACATTTACGTGTTTTTTAGGACTGGCCGAATAGAAATGTTGACCGGGTTGATGGCCGAGTAGAAATGTTGACCGGGTTGAGCGAACGGAAATCTTTCGGTTTCATTTTTCGGGTGAGACGAGTTGAGTTCCTCGTGTCAGGAGCTCAGAAACTTCTGCCGCACCCCTACCGTGGGATGACTCCCTCGTGGTGTCGACCTTTGTTTTATACGATGTCGACAGGCGCTGCAACCGTAGTTCGTTGTGAGGTTTTTTTTTTTTCAGGAATCGTATCTACGGTACAAAAGAGCCGAGCAACCAATGGTGTTATAACTAACGACTTCCTGCGCCGGCTGCCGTATCTTATGTTACAGGTGCAGCAGCAACCCTTTCTACCGTCAGCTCTACCGAGGGTTGAAGCAGATTGACACCCTAGAGGTTGCCGACGAAGTCACTGCAAGCATAATGTATTGAGGCGGGTAAGGTTGGTAGGCAACGAGAGACGCCACCAAAGGGAGGGGAGGGGGCGGGAAGGCACCTAACTGGCAGCTAACTCGCTATGTTGTGTTTCTCAACGAGTGCTGGCCGTCGTGTTGGGTCATGGCGTAGACAACGCCAACAGATGACGCACGATTTGGGGTGTTCTAGCTCTTGTACAAGGGGGGGGGACCAAGCTTGCCGGTTACAACCCGGAGCTCGCACATGATACCGCAATCTGTTCGCTAGACAGATGGTTTGACGATTTTTTCATGTCGCCGCCATCGTTTGGCTCTTTTCGTAAAGTACAATCGTAAGAGCCACCGAGAAGCAATTGGCCTCACAAGTACTTGGTTCGTGTGTATTTCCGTCAGAGGCGGGGTAGGTTGGTTGTGCACACAAGTGCCGTGTGGGTTTCTGGTTTAGCCGGTCCGTTTGGGTGGCGCGTTTGCCCCTCTTTACGGCGGCATGTGCGTCCAGATTCTTCGATTTTTCGATGTAGCGTAGCATAGTTCCGCAACAGCCGTGTAACCTAGCATATCCTACTGCGACAGCTACTGTAGTTCTAAATCAATAGGCGCGTCTTGTTGAACGTAAAGGTGTGTGGTGTGTGTGTCTTGAGCCTGAGTGAAGAAGTCAAACGGCCTAGCGACGAATTGGCCGTGAAAATCGATGCCAGGTGTGACGTCAGGTATGGCGTAGGCTGATAGGGGTGCTGGCATCCACAAGAGTTTTGGATAGACTTGAGTTCGAAGGCTGAGAACAGATAGGGTAGTAGTTGCCATACAGCTCTATAAGGGGGGATATCGCTTACTCGAGTTACAGATTTATCTCATCATCTTAGGCAGTCGCCTCCGCCTGACGTACGCGAGGGGGCTCAGCTGTCGTGATATTGTACTTGGTACAACGAAGTTTAATTTAAGTGGGTAGATACGTCTGGGGGTCTACGTAGCGGGGGAGATTGTTGAGAATCTACAATCTAGATGGTGCTGTGAGTGAGGAGAGAGTTAGTTGTCCGTGGTACAAGTATGTTTGATGTGAGAACGGTATGTTGATAGGGCATTGAAGTTTTTCCGTGGCTGAGTGAGTTATTATGTGGTTGTTCGGTAGCGTCGTCCGTAGGGACTGCACGCCAGCCCGTAGAGATGACGTGGTGAGGAAGACTGGAGACAACACGCAGACCATTGTTAGCTGGCCAGTTTGAAAAGCGGTTTTTCTTGCCCACCTGCTTCCTGTTCTTCGGAAGGTGCGGGGGGAAAGGAATCAAACGCACGTACGTGGTATACACGATTATCTAGGTAATTATCGTGATACTTTCATCCGCATGATGAGTGATTGGTAACGGATATGTCAGAGGAATGGAGGAGTCCAACGGTAGTGTAGTGCCATTTTTGGAGACTCCCCAGCTCTATATGTGCAGCCGGACCGATCATGCGTACAGTAGTCAAGGTAGGCATGGCAGAGGGTCGGCGGTACCCCACATGCTCGTATACCGCAGAAGGGCATAATCGCGGTAGGCATGACGTATGTGCGAGTTTGCCCTCCCTACATCAAACAGTTTAAAATTACATGGCTAGTGAAGCGTTAGTTACGAAGTCCACACATCTCATTAAAGGAGGAGCATGCTTGCTCGAGTAGAGTTTGATAGTTTCCGTATGTTTGGTAATCGAGCCCAAAGATGTGTCAGAGGGGTGGAGCGAATGTGATACTGTGCTTATGTATAGGGGGGGGCGTTCAAGTGAGTGGATCCATGTTTGTGGAGCTCGTCGTGATTGGAGCAGCTGGGTGCGGAAAATGAATTGAAAATGAAACACATATTGAAGTTGAAGGGGGGTTTACTGATGCTTGTCAGTGGAACCTTTTTTTGTTGATGGAATGGACGAGTTGGCAAGACTAGTCAAGCTGGCTCTTCATGCTTCTTCGCTGCCTGCATTGCAGGACAGGCCGATCTGACTATTCGCCATATTATGTCGGGGGTTCCATAGATCGTATACCGTGTTTAATGGAACTGGTTACAGATTGTTCGGTTGGGCTCGAAAAGGTTTGCAAAATACCACGCGGTCGATAATTAAAAAGTTACATAGCAAGTAACCATACGATTTGTTTTTGCAACGGTTGGCGCATTTGATGGCCACAGTATTTCTCGCTTTAATTACGTATGAATGTACTGTATTAAATGATTGCACCTAGCACCTCATACATGATGCACTATATGTGCGTCACAGTTTGCAGTCGTACAGCTTTAGTGGGACCTTCTTACGTGTTCCCACAACGGACAAAAGAGCGTCGCTCGAAATGGTAGTAGTCCTACTCCGCATGCATGCGCCGCGCAAAACCAAAAATGAAATTGGCGCTTGGGGTGCTCCGGTCTCCCTTCGTGCGTCATTATTGGCCATTTTTTTCTCCGCGCTGGGATAACACTCCATTCGGCGTCCCGATGCGCGATCGCCTGAAGCGTCCCGTCATTCTTCGAAGCATTGAGGGGATACGGAACGTCGTTATGAGCCCTGTGCCTAACAAAGGCAGTCCCGCACTGCTTTTCCCGCGTGCTTGAGAATGGGGACGTCGTTTTTCGGCGTTCATAATGCGAGGAGGAAATGTATAAGGCAGACGTTGCACCAAGGCCTGAGGTAAGTTGTATACGGAGCGCCGCTTCGACCGTTCTTACGTGCGGCAGTATAACGCCCAAGCTACCCCGCCCCTGCTCAGAATGCCTCCTTATATGTCCACAGGGCGTGAAACTCGCCGCTGTGTGTGCTGAAGACCCCCGGCCCGTGGTGACTACGGCGACCAACCCCCCGCTCGAAGCTCCTGGAGAATCTCGCACCGGCCATGTTTGGCTGATTGGCACTATACCGATATTGTTCACGCTATTATCTCCTTCCATCAATAATCATGTTTTGCAAGTATATTTGAAATGCAGGTGTTCGTGACGCTTTCGTAAGACTCCATCTAAGGCATCTTGTGCTGCACTCTGTGCTCAATGGCAGCCGGTTGGTACATCCTGAACTGCTCCAAAGCGATTTCCATCCACGAAAGTACTCGAACTTCTCCGCGATTCCTATCGACGAATCGGCGTCGCAGTCTCGAGGTACAATCAGCATCGACGTCTCCTCGCCGCGTCTAGTCAAAGCTTACCGCCTCCGCCATGTGCCGTCTTCTAGCAGGCTTGGTTTTTGACCCAGAGCTCTTTCAACACGCTGACCAACGGCACAATCTTCTACGGTTTGGCCTAACCATTTCGTCCATGTAGGTTTCGAGCCTATTTATTTTTCATGAAATTGTTTGGCCGTTCGCTCGTTTGCGCGGCCGAAAACCTGCTGAGTCGACTTCTTCTGTGGTTCCGCCTTGTCGGCTAAGCCGCCTTCTTTTCCATCGACCGATCGAATTTTCCGCGGATGGCGTTGCATCAACACATCTCGCAATGTAAACTCGTCGCTTGTGCGTAAAGCATAAAAAAAACAAGCTGCAAGGATGTGCCCGCCAGTTTGATAACCACGGCAAGATCAGGTCGCTAACAAATAATAGTCTGCCACCGGGTACACATTACGACAATTTGAATGGATGGATGGATGCTACGTACGGTAGAGGTAGCATTTTTGGGGGCAAATGTTTCCTTGGTGGGCGGCTCCTCAACCGAGGGATCTAACCAATACATTTAGAAGACCCTTACGGTTGCCTAGTCTATTCGCTGTACACCTAGCTCGCGGTATCGTTTGTCGGCCGGGGCGAACAATTTTTCTCAGATTCGAGTGTCGGGTGAGGCATGGAGCTCCTCCTGTGGGGGAGCCTCATAAAAAATGGATTGGACCTCTTACCACGGTGTTCCTTGGTCGGTGGTGCTCGCCGGCACGAAACTAGTATGTTCGGCGTACTGTAGTGCCCCGCTTTGCGGTAGCAAGCTGTGCCACAATACTGTGTCACTGCAGGTACTCCTTGCGTGAGTGGGGCTACCCAATACCGTTAGATGTGATATCATGTGTGTATTGATTTTTTTAATAATTTCGCTAGAAGTGACGCATGACTACTACTTTAACCAGTATAATAGTTCAGTATATCACTATATCACCATTTGTTTCTGAGGATCGTCAGTACTTTGAGGAGCCCTATAACATCGCCCAAAGTGCTCTTCTTTGGAATAAACTGAAAGCACATCCCGATAAATAAACCCACGACCGAATAATCGGTAGACACAATACATGTTGCAGAACACGAACGACATTCCGACGATTGGGGGTTAACCCTTTTACAACTGGAAACCCGTTTTGGGGACACATTTACTTGATAATATAGTACAGGGACGGGGTTCGGGGTTCTAAAGGGGTTAAGGAGCCCCAGCATTTGCAAAATACTTCAGCCAAAAAGTGCTATACTAATAGTAGCATGAATAGTATTAATACCTCTATCGTGGCGCGCGTCAGGTCTGCACTACTACAGTAGTAGTAGGGCTGTGCATCTGGATTCACGTGTACCATTTTTCTCAAAGCCAGTTGTTGGCTGGGGTACACGGGGCTCCTCGAGAGAGAAGCATCAGGTATATAGGAGCTGCCCCTATAGGGTAGCTTAGCATGCCATGTTTCGCAAAGACGAGTATTGAGTGGGGTGCACAGAGCTCTTCAAGCGAGGAGCCTCCTACATATAGGTGATTCCCCTACGGTAGGCAGTGCGTGTCTAGCTACAGCCATCAACGTCGCCAGGCTTGGAGTCGTCTGTATCTCACTGTGAGTGATGCCATCACGTCACCTGTCTACGTAGAGAGCCGGCAGGAATGGTTGTCTCTGGTCGGCAATGGTTGAGCAAGTAAAGTGGCAGCAACTGGGTAGAAATCCGCCTCCCCAACAAGAAATGGCACTGTTACTTGATGATGGGAGCCCTACACGATCCTCGGCCGGCTTCAGGAGGTTGTAATCATCGCAGGTCGTGAAATTCCGGAAATCGTCGGACAGAAGGTTGCCTACAAAAGCTACCGCACGGGATCAAGCACTGCCGGTGCTAGACTAACCAAGTAGAAGGTGCACGAGCAACCTGATATGGGAGGGGGATACACGTTCCAACCCGCCTGTTTTGGTCAATCGAACGCCTACCAAGTCTCTTTAGAACAGGACATTGTCGGCGTTGAGCGAGGAAAGGACCAATCTACTCTACCGCACGCGGAAACGAAGTATTGCTGCTGCACTGACTGGTAGATTGTAACGTGACGTAGCCAAATATGTAATTGGTACGAATAGTAAACCCATGGGCGCAGGGAATTTGGGTCCAAAATGATACTGGTTGGATTCTTGTTTCCCGAGCACCAATGCCATCCTACTATATGGTACTCTTCTTGCAAGTGGTTGTAACGCCTGCGAGAAGCTACAAACGAGAGACGAAGGGTTTTTACCCCTGGTGTGTTGGTGTCGCTTCGGAGGGAGAAAGAACGCCTCGTATCAAGAAAACGGGATCAAGGTGTGCAGTTCGTTTGCACAGTTCTGCATTGTACTATAGCGGTATACCAGATACGAAGTAAGACGTTTGGACCTGTGACTGACTGTACCAGGTCGGACGTTTGTTCGTGCCGTGTTGAGCCCCCACGGACGAAGGCGTGGAACCCCACAGCGTTTGTGTTAAACGACTAAAAGAAGGGATGCCACTCGGAGTACCTGTCTGTATGGGACTTACCTGCGCAGTCATTTGCGCCGCTTTTCATAGAATGCACTGGACCTCTGTAAATATAAAACCAATGAATCTGTTTTTCACTGGGCCAATGCCTTCATCAAAAGTGCTGGTCACATGAAGTGCATGCACAATATTCCCGGCCGTTCTTCCATAAATCTAAATACCCTATCTGTGCAGGCTATATCTGGCTAGCACCGTCTTGGGTGTACGATAGCCTTAAGTCACGTGTGCGACAAACACCCTGCCGATGCAGGTGTCTCGACGAGGTGCATCGTAACGGTGACGATGGACACAAAAAACGCCCAAGGAGGGGGTCTTAACCCGCCTTCTAAGATACCAAGGCTACACAAAGTGACGCCCGAAGGCAAGAACGTCGGCATGGGTCAGTTGATCTTCCATGCGCACGATTAACCCGTATGCACAAGGTGAGGCGGAGTGGTGCTCTTTGAATGTAGTGTATCACACAAGCTTTGATTCGTGTGCCGCCATGCGGATACGGTACCTCTAACCTATTGATTACCATCGTTCGCAGGTTGGTTTTCCTGCAACGCTCAAAGCCCTATCCATAGTTCGCGTTGGTTTGCCGCAGCCCCGCGGCGAGCGTGGCCAGCATACCACCCGGCCCCCGCCACGCCTCGACGTCCACCCAACCGACAACACCGGGGGTGCTAGCAGTGCTTATATATTCCCAAATGCCGCATTAGGGGTATCTTACAATGCAACCGAATCAATGTCTTCAACCTTCGGTATCCTAACCCTTCCTTGCGAGGTTTCTTTACGGCCACATATTCCCAAGAGCGAGATTTTCCGTTGTCGCAACTGTATCTAGCATCACCTGAGTTTGCAGTTTTGGCAAAGTTGGCCGAGGTACACGCATCGCATGGCACGAGTGCCTACATATCGTCCCCGAGCCGAAGGGCCTAACGCTATGGCACGGTCGCCGACGCCTGGCAATCAATTTTCCTCTCGGGGGACTTCTGGTACGAATGGTATACTCAGGTTCCCAAACACGAATCGCCAAATTATCCTTACGAAACCCCAGAGTACACAGTAGACGCGTACAAGTGTGATAATCCGCTTTCGTTAGAGCTATGTACGAACTCTTCCACGCTGATGTGCTGCTGTGCAAAGCAGACAAGCCGAGAGAGGGCTGCCATGCACCCGTCTCTTTCCGTCACAATACTCGCCCGGCACAGTACTCGGGAAGCCCAAACTCCTTCAAGGTGAAGTGAAAACGCTGTGTGCGGTGGTCGCGAGAAACGATGCAGCAGTATCCTCCAAGTCCGCACACATTCGAAAACCGGGGCGTCCCCCGACAAAACTCGTGAGCTTCGGAAGATGCGAGAACCGGAAGGTGAGTGTGTGCCATTGGTTGGAATGCCACATGGCCGCACGAGTGAAACGGACCATGATGCATGCGAGCAGTCGTTTCGGATCTTGACCTCGTGGACTATACGAGGAGGCCCGGGCATGTCTGGCAAAGATGTGTCAAATCTGGTCCGATTTTTTTCGAATCTTTAGATCTGCAGCATGACCATCAGACACCGCATTGCCGCTGTAGGTAGATAACATCGTTTTCGACATGAGCGAAGTACGAGTATAACGCTTAGAGTGAATGTCCTTCACGTCAGCTCGCCTCAGCATAGCATACATACGGGCAGTCCTTCGGTAGGTGACGACTCCCCGTTCCTCCTTAGATAATCGACCGGGGTCTAATAATAGGTGGCGCTGCTGAACGGCTTGGGGTGGCGCGAGAACAGCTCTGAAGGGAGCCGCCTGGGCTGGGGTGCTGGTGTCAAGAACGTGGGCTCTGGGACGGACTTGAATCGCTCTACGTACGTCGCTGTAATAGGAGAGGTGAAAACCTGCCTGCATGTGCTCCAGTCTAACATGACTTGCATCCCTCTCCCGCTGCGGTAAAGCAAGCAATGCCCCAGAAACAATCACAGAGGTGTATGTATGTTCGTGCTGCACTTCAACTTATCGAACGATTGTGTGTTGTACCGCGACTCAAAAGAGGTGGATGCAGGCATCCCGCTATTATACTGTACCTCCATTCGTGGAGGCTGGACCCTGATATCTCTCTTCTTGCTGCACATTACATGCTATACAGTACAGTACGGTATACCGTAGAGGTGCGCCATTTTGTTTCTGGGGCTCTAGATTATAGCTCACCCAAAAACTGAGTTTGAGCAAATTGAACGTGCAATCCGATGAAAATCCCGTGGCCCAGGTGTACAAAAACAGTGATAGGGCAAGACAAGAATGAGCCTCTGACGACTTTGGGTTGGGGAGCCTCGTCATTCAGAAAAAAAATGACCTAAAAAGTGCTATTATAATTGTAGTATGACCATCGACATCGTGGCGTGCGTCTTCCGACGACGCCCGAGGAAAATGCTCCGGGGTCTTGAAGGACAACACGTCTACCGGGTCACCGGTGGTGAGTAGGTTCACATCGCACGCCAATACCGCACACACTATTGATAGTCACGAGGTATATTGCAGTCTCAAAGCCACCGTTGAGTTGGAAGCTCCATTGCGCAGGGATATAATCGCAGCGTGCCTCTCTAGGGGGCTGTGTTCCTGACAGTTATCTGGCTTACGACACTTCGAGGTGCCAGCTTCTGCATACTGACGATCGCTTTTCACGATCGCTTTTCACGAATGCCCGTGACGCTTGCCGTGCCACTGCAAGGAACGTGTATAGATCAACTGTATTCACAGTCATATTACGTGGCATGGCGGCCTTCAATTCATGTGTGGTGTAGGAGTACGGTGGAGGGTCCTGAAAAGCATGGACGCCGTATGTGATGTCAAACGGAGAGGGTCTACGAACGGCACTGTGTATGACTCATATCTTCATGCAGTTGTCGTGTGTTGGAATATTAAGTTGTGGTGGTATCTAGCAACACTAGCTGCACGTTCTGCACGCGCCACGTTACCAATAATACCCAAGTTAAATCGGGAGGCGGCTGTGATCTCGTTGGAGGGTTACCCCACAATTTCAGTAAGATGGTGGTCACTGTAGGATCGGGTACCTCCACCTTGATTTTTTGTACATTTTGGCGTTTGGGCTGGTAAAGTGCGACAATTTCGCCGGTAACATTCGTAACAAACCACTCCCTGAGGTGTTTCGCCGACATTTCTGAAATAAACACCGTGGTGATAAATCGACCGCCCAGGGCCTTCCCATCGCACGGTCCCTCCTGTTCATCCGTTCCTGCCTCAGGTCCTCTTCTCTGCTAACATACTCTACCTTGGAGAAATCAACCTAGTTTCACTTGGGCTCCCGCTTTAAAGGTGTCGAGGAGGGTGCCAACGAGCAGGTTCGGGTGGAAACAGCCGCCTACAACGACGCGGTGGAGACGACGTTGTTTACTTATACTTCGCCGACCAACGGACTTTCTGCCGAAACAAAATGTGCCCACACGGATAAACGTGGCTCCCTGTGTTGCTTGCTTTCTTGCGCCATCGGTTTTTTGCATGGATCGAAAACACAAAAAAAACAGCTATATGTTGTATCGCTTCGTGTACAATCACGTTACGAGATACGACCGTATGCGACCATGCACAATTCACAGGATATAATGTCGGTGGCCCGACGATGACACCTAAGTAAGCACATACCCTGGAAGCCCTCTGCGGACGATAGATAGCGTATGAAAAAAGCCATTTCGTGGTCGAAGAGTCTGGTATATACTGTGTAGAAGGACGCTCAGTGGAGCCCGTACCCTCGTTGAAGAAACACATGAACAAGGTAGTTTTTCGACGTATACCCTCCGCGTGTTGTGTGCACAGCCTATCTCGCCAGCGACTCCGCCAATACCCTGCCACAGATTTGCGCGCCTGGCACCCTTATCCATCGCTGAGTGCGAGGTAACGCAAGAGCGTCAGTTCCGTCTTTCGTAATATTGACACAAGAAGTAGCGGCCAGGCCCTTTCTCGCACTACCGTATTTTTGGCGTGGTCAGCGGTGGGAGCAACCCAGTGACTGTTTCGGCATTTTGTTTATACGGCCACACTATTAATAATAATGTGTTAGCAATAGCGATGTTGGGCGAATACGATTTGTGCCGGTAGGTTCTGGGTTGGTGATGGCTGGTCGTGTATGGATTTGGTGCTGGCACTGGTGTCTGATACAATTACGAGCGCTTGATATGAGCACAACTGGGTAATTTAGCAAGTAGGCATTTTCGGAAATGCCGCTACTGAGCATGGGGCTAGATTGTGTTTGGAACAGCCCAGTCAACCCAGATTTATCACGGAAGGTTGGGGCCATCAGTACCATAGCACCGGGGGTATTGGCGCGATATGATAGCCCTCCCAAGCATTAATGCTTACTCTGCTATCACCCCCTTTATTTGGTCGAGATAACGGGGGTATATGTTATAAATACGAGGGCCGAGGTTCCTCCTGCACGGCAATAGTAGTCCTTCTGTCGGTTCAACAGCGTCTATTAGCTTCCGATAAGAAAAATACAAGGATTTCCGGAGGTTTTCGCGGAGAAAAATATTTCGATATTTCAACGAGCGGGGACAAAAAAATGGTGTATGTTCGACTGCCGTTGTTTAGCATCAAACCGCTTTATCTACCCAACGGCAATGCCTTTCCGTACTACAGAACTGAAATCATTTAGTAATGTTGAGGTTTTCTCTTCACAGGTAGGACGTCCACAGATTCAGAGTAGAACGAAAACTTTAAGAATCGTTTGACTATACCACGGTATGTTGAGGGTTTAAGGTTCCGAAGCTCACACTGACACATACATGAAGAGTGAACAGTTAAACAGAATATAACCTACAGGTATGTTACGCATGTAACCAGAAGAAAGTTCTCCCAACGCATTCGCACGGAACTTGAACAACAGTAATTCGTATAATATACAAGGTTTCTGCGCGGACGCGCATCGCTCAACGAAAGCGATCCCAAGACCATTGTCCTACAGAAGGGTTTGTTGAGATTGAAAGTCACCACATATACACCCCTCCGTAAAACGCGCGATCGATGTATCACACACAGCTTGCGAAGTGAGTTTCGACGAAATCCTCGATCTCACAGCTGGAGTGTTTTCTAATTTTTTATAATATATACATCATCCATGCATCGTGTTTGCCACCCGACACTACAATAATAATAATGTGTAATGTTGGTGCACAGACAGAAAAATGCTTCCGGTCGTACAACTTCGAACTAATGGGGAAAAATGCGGACCTTCCAAACACAATGTGGAAGATGTATGTATGGTATGATATGATATAATGTTGGAAATCGAGCAGTACGCCAGATATAATGCCAGGCATGATATAAGAGGCGAATACGATAACATGTAAACGATTGTACATCGTATTATAAAGAACCTGGTGAAGGTGCGCGGGAATTCGCGAGACACTCAGAGGACCACAAAACAATGTGGATACAGAACCAAAATAATGTGATAACGAAATTCAGAAGGGAGAAGTCCACAAGGAAGCGGACCGCCAGACAGAAATAACTTACTCGTACTTAAATATTTATACAGCAGACGACCTCGAATAAGACGGTCTGAGTAAGGCAGTATTCCAACATAAGGCGGTCAAAATCGCTTGGCGCGAAGTGGGAATTATTGCACCCATAACCTGGAATTAGTAAGGTGGCTTCCCCCAATAATGCGGTCATATTGCTCTGGCATGAGACTACCGCCTTATTGGGGAACCTCTAGTGTACTGGTGAGCTGTGGACATTATGTTGTCACCATCCCATCATACGTCGTGGGCGGTGGATTGACGGGTGTGCACGTATGTGCACCAATCCCATAGAGCGTACTGATGAAAAGTACCACTGCGTAAGGCACAAGACCCAACTTACGCACTGCTACTACATAAGGATGTACTGCGGCTTGGATAGACGCGTCGGCGAAGAAGTGACCAGCTGCTGCCACTGCCGTGTGCCGCTGTTGTGCCGGTGCTGCTTCCGGTGCGGCCTTTGCTACTACTGCTGTGTGTGCCGCATGGCGATATGATAATCGATCTGTGCTATCGAGAATCCCAACCGAACGCCGTGATTTCCATTGATTGGCAGTACGGATGATTGACGATACAATCCAACCCGTATGGATTAGCAGTAGATGGTGCCGAAAATATCACCTGCTGCTGCTGGCTGTGTTTATTGCGTATTGCTGTTGCGCTGCTACCATGCACTGCTACCTCTGGTGATGGGGGCACGAGAAAAAAAACACACGACCCGCAAAGGCAGGGGCACAGCCAGTAGCTACTGCGTATATTCCAGCCATTATTCTCGACATTCAGACGCGGTACCACAAATTTCAGAATATTCTAAAAAATCAATAAAAACGAATGAATTAATGATTGCTGCATATTGCATGCTGACCGTAAATCATATCAGCCATTCTAGAAATGAAAATAGTACCTTTTCCATAACGTCAAGCTCATCGTGCGCTGGGCGAACGAACCTAGTTTGGGTGATGTTCTTTATTAAGAGTACAGTAAAATACCTTCCTACAAGTACCAGGCATATATTGACAGTATACGTAGAGAGTGCAGTATGTATATAGGATATTGTAGCGTGTAAAATTGTTGTTTTATATATTCATATATAGCATCACCCTTTGTTTGTGTACATATCGATTTACATGCTATGATGCGTATCCCCTCTGTTTTATTTTCAGAGTGACTTTTGGCGGCATCCCTCCCCTGATATATGTCCACACCTCCTGTGGTAGGATTATGAGTGGAATGCAAAATATGCCTGGTATGGTTTTCCACGGGGCGAGTCCGAGCGCAAAGCTCTAGGCCTCGTTGACAATATTTTACCGAAAATGTTATAGCGGCGTGCGTGCAGGCTTCCATTTTATATGGATGTGTTCTGAGATTGTCCGTGTGTGTGTCCACGTTTGCCCATCCATCTACAGAATCGATGCAAAACATGCAAACAGCCTATATTTGGATAAAACCGGCGTCTACAGAAGCAGACGGGCTTGTTGTGTCAGCTACGGTACGGGCCTGATTAGTCGCGCCGTCTCGAGTTGGCCGCGGTGGCCGTGCTTCGGTGGTACTAACATTATACTGATACGGTATACATCAGGCATCGCGTTGTATTCTATATACTCCGCATATATATATGTTTTAACGGTAATTGATGATGTTCCAGTATGTTCGTTGTGCACGATTCTTTGCGAGCGATCTACAGAAAAGAACTCGGGCCAGCAGCGAGCTGAGCGACTGCGCCAGCCACACTTTGTAGGGCCAATGGGTCCACATCAGGTATACGATCATTTGGGTATGCACCTGCGACCCAAACGCGGTGGGAAGCCTTGTGAGTCGAGGTCAGAGCCAGCCCCCTTGCCCATGGACGTCGATGGTCGATGTCGCCGCTCCAACCTTTACGTGCCGTACTGTCTCTCTACGTAGTTTACTACTCATTTTCCCGCATCGGGTCATCGGCACACGAAAATCTCCGCTCCTTTTTCGACCGGTCTGATCCACCTGCTGGTGTTTCGTGGTGCTTCGCACCATCTAAAACTTGATACCGAATCTTGTAGAGCACTCTTTAGGCTCCCCACTCATTCGTTTTACATTGTCCCACGGTGTAGCCCTTACCCTCAGCCAACGAACATAGCTCCTTTCGGCCGACCCGTCTCCCTCATTGTTGCAACGATATTCGCAAACAATATCCACCACCTGCGTACCTCGGAGACTGTCTTGACAACCTCGTCGGTGTACAGTAGTACATTATGTGGCCGCCGCGCTCTCTGTTTCGCCAGCCGAAGTATCGAAAGAGCAGATAGTAGTGGACCTGTTGTGGCTTGTCCTAGCGAGCCCCACTCGAGACCCACATATCGCACCTGTATAGCAGAGTCTCGATCACCTCGGCTTTCAGCATTATGACATGTAACCGCAAGTTCCCACCCCGGCCGCCATATGCTCCCGTGTTGTACCGCGGGATGCATGACCCGGCCCTTTGCGGACGCCGCACGATTCCGCCACGTGGATGTGGCTGTCTGCGCTGACAGTAGTCCCACCCAGGTACACACGAATCCGATGGTTTTGTTTGTGTACCTGGCCAACTGCAGTGTCAGTGAACGACACCCGCTGGCGCGTCTTCCGTTTGCAGGCGCATTACCTCGGTTTTGGCCTTCGAAACCGCAAGCCCGAACGCCGCACATACAGTCACGGTGATGATCGCGCCCATCCTCAGTCGTCCCTGTGGCCCCGATGTTAAAATAGCACCCACGTTGTCAGCGTGAAGCATTTCCCACAGCGTTTGAGTCACACCCTCCTCCTGCCCGTATACGTTGCCGGCCGTTGCTTTCTCCCGCTTCAAGCCTTTTTCTCCTCTGGTCATCGGAATTGTACCATGCTATCCATAACAACTGCATCAGCGAGGAGGCGTTGCTCGGCCACGCGCAGCGCCGCCTTTAAAACAAGCTGAACGGCAGTGGCGCGGGCACAAGCCCTTGTCCAAGACTTTGCTTCACGTCGTACCTATGAATAGTTTTCGCCATTATCCAGCCGCACTTATCACCGTGTGCCGAAGTGGAATTGACGGATGACTGCAAGCACTCTTCGTGGCTTACCAAAGAGGGCTAGAACAATCCGCAGAATCGTTTTCCGTCGACGGAGGTGTATGCCTTGGCGAGGTCGATGAAGGGCATGCACAGGGTAGTGTATTTCCTCCTGGCCAACTCCTGCAGGAGTCGCACGACGAATGTCGTGTCGGCCGTCGAGCACCGTGGTCAATAAAGCCACACGCTGTTCGTCCAGTAGGGTGGCTGTTCGCAGCTACATACTGTACGTGATCACTACGAGCCGGCCCGCGATGACTTTGCGGAACGATTAGGCCGAGTGCGCCACGAGAGAGATGTCTCCATCTAGGTAACACGTTCCGAACAAAAATATACCCTGGTATGTGGTTTTCGGCATTTCTTGGCGAATGTACAGTAGTAAAACAGTGTATACTATTAAGTTTCTATAACATTGGCTATAATAATAAATAAAAAATGTAATAATAAAAGTTCGCCGCGCGCAGAAATAATGTGTAACGGCTACCTTTGCTGTACTTGCTTCTTCTGTTGTACAGTACAGTAGACAGTCCTACGTCCCCGCCCGAATCCCGACTGCGCTGGACCCCAACTGTGCTGAATAGTGCCCACTCCCAAATATGCGCGACTGCGACCTGCGCAGTATACCGATATATTATTCGAGAACGCCCCCCGGGGCGCTTATATATTTATGGTGGAAAATAACACCCCGGGGGCGTTCTCAGAGGTAGGGGGGTGAGATGTTTCGACAACAACAAAAGTACCCCGGGATCAAAAATCCCCGGGTTGTTGGACTCTTTTTTTTGTCTTCGAAGCACCCACCGGACACACACAAACACAGACTTTGCCATGGACCTCTCGCGCTGTAAGCTATGACGTCGGGCCTAAACAACATACACTACCGGCCCCCTTGCAAGAAAAAGACCCACAAGAAACTCAGCCTGAAAATCACGGGGGAAACAAGAAAGTGGACAGCTGTTATACTGAAGCTAGTGTAGGCCAGACCCTTTCTCAAATAAGAAACCCAGCCTAAAACCAACATCTCCGATTCTTACCAGCGGGCCGGCACTGCATTCGAGGATGCTTTCAAGAAGCAGAAGGCGGACGATTGAGGAAGCGTGCGCCGTTCGCCGCCAGGGGATAAAACCCCCTCCGACATTAAACGGGGTCGGGCGAAACGAAAGTACCCCACGCCCGGGTTAGTCCTTCCTCGCATCACCCGGCCAGCAGGGTGCTCCTTTGATTTTTCTGTGAATGTCCCGTGGGGCGGCAAAAAAATTGCTGAATAAAGAACACCCCGGGGCAAACTCAGAGGCACTATAGAGGAGCGATAAAAAAACAAAACAAAAAATACTGCACGGTGTTCTCAATGTTTTTGGACTTCACCGGCGGTATTTTTTGCGGTGGGATTTTCTCATGGAAGGGTGCGTTCTCAAAGGATAATACGGTACTTGGCGCTCTGTAGGCGCCTTCTCGTTGAACGTATACTGGATGCGGCTTTATACAATAGAACCAGCCGCCGTATCCAGATGAACCAGAAGTAAACAGAATAGGGCGCAACGCCCGAGTCAGATCTCCAGGTGCCGGGTGTAACCGCAACTGTGATGCATTGGGTGAAACTGAGCAGAACGAGGCTCCAGCGCACGGTCCGGATGTATGTGTGACTGCCGAGCGTGACCGCTAGTGACCACAGCTATACGCTCAGCGTAACAAGCTCTCGGTGTGACACGCGAATGTATATCATACGTTCATGCAACTCGTACCTCTCGGCTCCACGGCACCCGACATGGCTTGTCCCTCCCCCCCCCTCCCCTCGCCCGCCCCCCTTTTGCCACTACGATAACCTACACGTTCTTCGGCCATTCCTCCTTCCTTCATGCCTCGGTCTGCGATGGCAACAGCACTCGACCCCGAAGCTTTTCTCCGCCTCGCACACCCACACCGATGGTGTAGAGTATACTCATTTGTGAACGCCTGCCTGCTCAGGCCTGCTCGGCCCGGCTATTTCCACCAAAGCTCGCCGCGGCCCCAAGTATCTAATAGTATGCTGCCCACTTGAACAAAGTAGTCTGGGTTTTGACGAAAGAGGTCATCATATAATATGCATACCAGGTACAGTAGTACAGGACAGCTACTACTGTAATAAGAAACAGGGTAACAAGAAAGGCAGGCTGATCTTTACAGGAAAATAAGAAATTCGGGAGCCATTATACTTCAGTTAGTTTAGCAAATACCCTTTTTAAAATAAGAAACCCAGCCTGAGCCAGCATTCCTGTTTATTGTTAGCTGTCCTGTACTGTACTACAGTACAATGAGGGTGCGACATACATACATACGCGTACTAAATTTATGTGTGCTTGAAGATGCTGCTGTCGCGTTGTGTATCTCTTCCCGGGCGTCTCGGAGGTATGATACTAATACTTCAGGAGGTGTGATAAAGCGTGACAAAAAGAGCAAATCAGAACTACTGTAACTCTAGACTACATCATGGTTCATCAGCAGATTGTTTTGGCCGGCTACATATTCGAGCAAACTATTAAGGGTGTGTGATCACGCGTCGCCGGCGGCTGGCTGTGCCTTGTCTTGCCGTTCAAAATATTTTCGGTCCTTTTTTTTAGTTTTTGCTCGATTCCATTATTTGTTATATTTTGATCGCACTTGTTATTTCTCCTTCTCCCTCGTATCCTCAGATCCGGGTGCCTCTTTTTATAAGCAGGTTTTTCTCCCTCCTCCCCACCACGGCAGCGCACCTCAATTTATATTACACCGGGAGAAGAATTCAGCACTACCAGGTAAGTAAGTCTTTCTTCCCTCGTCGACTCGCGTCGAATTGCGCTGTGCGTCCTGTTGGTTCGAGTGTAAGCGCTCGCTGCGCGTATGTATGCATATTATACTCGGAGCTATACGTCGGAGGTACATGGGCCACCCGATCAGGAGGAGCATGGGAGGTGAGGGTGTGGATAACTTCAACCTGCTGCGTCGTTTCTGGGGACTAAGGCACGAGCACACCTGTTGCGATTTATGCCCCCCCCCTACTTATGCCCCCCC
>JBBMKB010119056.1:0-20485 GCA_037833945.1 Alaria marginata
TGGCGTGAGAGAATTTAAGGTCAGTTTTGATAAACCACGCCCCCTCCCCACCCCCCCCCTAGCCCAGGCAAGCACATGAACAAAACTTGGGAAGCATCAGGGCTAACATCTCCGGACGGCGAGACGGTGGAGCTAGCCTCGAACCTCGTTATAGACGGCGCGGTCGAGATGTGGTTGGCGGCGCTCGAAGGGGCCATGCAAACCGCCCTTCAGAAACTCCTCGCCAGCTCCCTACAGGCCTACAAGTGAGTACCGGAGCTCCTTCACTCCTGTGCATCCGGATATAGCGACAGACCAAATGACAAGTTTGGTCCTCTACGGTGTGAGAGCACGCCGTACAAGCGGTACCATGCGTCGCACGCGTCGTGTAAATCCTTGCTTGAAGTTCGGGCATTCCATTGGTGATACCCTGCCTCAGCATCCCGGGTTATTTGGCCTGGCCGACTCCGTCCTCGTCACTTTTTGTTTCGGTCCTTCCGCTTAATACTTAGTTTGAGGCGTTCAGCCTACCGGCACGCCCAGACCAGAAAACGCGCGCACGCTTGAAACGGCCGAGAAAGAACCCCCTCGCTGAATCTAGCCGACAGTCGTAGCGGTGGAAGGGGGCACCCACGGGAGGAGCAAGGGGGTCAATCCTTGCACGCATCCAATGAACGAGCTGACAAACGTAGATAGCGGCTTGTTTCTACGTCGTTTGTCGATCGGCCGACCGATGACACTTACCCTGTACCTGGTATGTTGTTTCATTTTTGTCCTCGTTTAGGGGGAAGAAGGACAAATGGGTGAAGGAGTACCAAGGACAGCTGCTTATCTCCACCGGGGCCATCCAGTGGACAACCGACTGCTCTAAGGCGCTCAACGCCATTTCGGGGGGGAACAAAACTGCCCTTAAGGCATTGAAGAAGAAACAGGTGATTTTTTCGAGGAAATCATGAATTTACTTTCATTTATGCTGGTGGGATTTCATTCAGATTGTGCCACGGGGGGGACAAAACTGTCCTCAAGGCATTGAAGAAGGCACAGGTGATTTTTTCGAAGGGAATTATGAGTTTGCTTTCGTTTATGTTGGTAGAATTTCATTCGGATTCTGCCACAGGGGGAATAAAACTGCCCTCAAGGCATCGAAGAAGAAGAAGGTGATCCTTCGAGGAGGTCGTGTGATATCGTCTTCGCAGGAGTATTTGTGTGTGCACTGCGTACGTACGTATAGGACTGTTTGTTTCCGTCCGATATGGTTAAACGGTGTTCAGCGTCGAGCGCAGTCTGAGCACCGCACCTCCGTCGCTTGATTCGCCCTCTCACCTTTGGACCTATGAATTTCTCAGTAGGGTCGCTCGGTCAACCGAAAGACGGCCAGGAAATGTAGCCCTCTCCGCCGAAATCACCTTGGGCCTAGTTTGCGACTGAGAGGTGTCGAGACGCCAGGATACCATATCCCGTAAGGGTATCAGAAGCACTGAATCAATTATCTTGTGCACCACGAGCTCAAGCTCAAGTGTCCCTTTCAGCTTACGATCCGCTCGTTAAGATTCGGGGTCTTTTAGCTTACTACCCGCTCCTTAATATTCGGGGTTGAACGCATGCTTTACCCAAAATCTGAGTTTGGAGAACCCTAAATTATGTACCCGATGAACAGTCCCATGGCTTAGGTATACAACGAAACATGTTGAAAAATGATACAGAAATTGCGACGATTTTAGGTTAAGGAACCCCGTCGTTCAGAAATCATTTCAGGGGAAAAGTGATACCTCTACTGTAGCGCGTGTCGTTGACGCCTCCTCTGGGATCCATGAAAAGCGATCGAATTGTTTTTTATCAAGCGTCGAGTGTGAGCGGGCAGCTGTACACATACAAGGGGGGGCTGCGAAATAAGAGAGGGGTGTGTCGAACCGAGCAGACCTCTCTTAAACCCGTTCTTGTCTTAAATCGGAATGAGTTCGTAGTTCGAAGTATGTAGATTTTAGTATTGCCGTGCCATATAATTCGACCCCCCTTAAACCGGCGGTTCTGTTAAATCGAGCTCTCTTAAATCGTAGCCCCCCCCCCTGTATCGCGATGCTATGCAAGCCTCGTCGTACAGCTTTGCATGATAGTCCGGAGCATCCCCCCCGAGTTGCTTCGTGTAGTCCATGCTGAAATCGTAAAAAACATCAACACTTCTTCAATTTCAAGTCCTAAAGGGAACGCGCGCGATGATAGGGCTAGCACGTTTTTGCTCCAAAAATTCTGAATGACGGGGGCTCCTTAACCCAACTTTTTTTCCGAATTTTATTCTTGTTTTGCAGTATGATTGTTTTGTGTACCTAGGCCATGAGACTTGTTCATCGAGTGTCGCTTTCTTTTGGTCAAAATCGGCTTTGGGGGTGAGGTATAGAGCTCCTAAGATGAAGAGCCTCAGAAACAAAATTTGATGCACCTCTACAGTAGCATGTGCGAGGGGTCAAGAGAGGGGTTCGCTGCATTGCACACTAACCATTGCCCGCCCGTAAACGCTGCACCGTAACTAGGTGGGCTACCTGAACAAGATGTCAGACATGGTGAGGGGCCAGCTGACCAAGATCGAGCGCAACAAGCTTGTGTCCCTCATCACCATGGAGATCCACAACCGGCGAGTACCTGACGATTCCGGAGTTTCTTCCGCCCCTCCCCCCACCCCCATCTCCTATAAATAAATACGTGCCAAAATGTGATAGGCGATACTGTAGCGCACGTTTTGGCATTATTTTCTTGCTAACGGGGCTCCTCAGACAACTGCTATACTGAGATATATACGGTAAAGTTGCACCAACCATTATGTTTTTTTTTAGGCTCCTCACTTGAGGAGCTCTATACTATTAGTAAGTGATTTGCGGGAAAATAAAAGTGCTACCCGACGAACAATACCGTGGTCTACAGTAGGTATGCAACAAAAAATATTGCAGAAACAAAAGAGTGAGATTCCGACGATTTTGGGCTATAAGGAGCCCCGTCCTTCAGAAACCGTTCCGCCGAAAAAGTGCTACGTATATACCTCTACCCTATTAATAGCACGCGCCCTCAACTGAGGAGCTACCCAATACCCAATACGTTGGAAAATATCTATTTTGCGCCTTTCACAACAGTGCTATTTGGTACGGTATACATCTATTAATAGGCCATGGGATTATTCATCGAGGAGAACTTTTCAAGTTTTCTCAATTCGTTTTTTTTGGGTGGGGTATAGAGCTCCTCACTTGAGGAGTTTCATAGAACAAAATCGGTGCACCCCTGATGTAGCATGCGTACTACTGTAGGAGGGGCACGTTCGCAATCGCTCCGTCGTTGTCCTTTTTTCCCGGGCAAGCAAGGGGTTTCCGAAACCTGTGAATTTTCGACGAGCCGTGTGATTTTGGGCAGCACGATTTGTGGTGATGTACACAAAAAGATCCGTTGTTTGGAAAACACAATACCTGTGTCTTCACCCGTCTAGAGCTTCACCCACGGTTTCGCAGACAAAACTACTTGGAATTAGAGTAGCAGACGTTTTGCAGCAGCGAAAGGATGAAGACTTGTTAGAAGTGTACACAATCTGATTGAGCTAACGACGAGCAATCCGATTAAAAGAGACATGATCTACTTTCAAACACTGCTGTGCTGCTGCAATCATTGTCCATTCTTCAACCACAGAAGCTGAACCAAAACGCCTACTTAATTATTTCTCGCAACAAAATACAGATTATTCTTGTTTCGGTTCCCGAACTCTAATAATCTTCTCCTTTATATTTACAGAGACGTGATGGAGAGAATGATCAAGGCAGGATGCGCGGCCACGTCGGACTTCGAGTGGCTATCCCAGCTTCGCTTCGTCTTCTCCCGAGACGACGGACCGTTCGGAATCTGCTCCGTGAGGCAGACCAACTGCCAGCTAGAGTTTTCCTACGAATATCAGGTACGTTACGTAGACTTCTGTATCTGCCAGCCAGAGTATTCCTATGAGCATATGGTAAACTACCCTGACTACTCTAACTACCAGCTACAGTATATTTCGTATTCCTATCTGGTGCGTTACTATTGTGTGTGTTTCGCGAAGAGTTATTCGTGCTTCCTTCCTGTGCCGTGTTCAAAGCACTCTGGGTGGATATAACCTGAAATATCGAAGTATCGCGATCTTCGACTTTTTTATTTCGATATTTCGATCTCGATGTTTCGATATTCGATCTTTCCATCTCGATCTCGATTCAGAATCGACGACGGACTCTTCACACCTGCTCCGTGCGGCACCCTAATTGCCAGCTAGAGGTTTCCTATGAGTGTCAGGTGCGTGACTAGTCTTCTTGCACAGCTCGGTGCATCCTTCCTTCCTTCCTCATCCACTTTGACGCAGATCCCCGACAAAGACATGCCTAATTATCTGTACAGTACCAACACACCGAGATTCTGGTATCGTTACTACGTGTTGTGCGGAGGCTGTCAGTACATACCGGTATACTTATGGACAAACCGATCAATTTACCCCCCGACGTATCGTCATGACGATGCAACCTGCAGGGCAAATATGTCAGGAGACGGCACTTTCACCCCTTGACGGACGGCAATTTAAAAAAAAAATACCTTGACGGACGTCTAACTACTAGGTTTTAGTGTACACAGCTTGGTTTTACTCCCTTGACCGCTGTACATTTTTCCTTTACTGACCGTCTCCTGGCATATTTGCTGCAGGGCAACAACGGGAGGCTCGTGGTGACACCCCTCACGGATCGATGTGTGCTGACCCTGACTACGGCGATGTACCTGCACCGCGGAGGCAACCCGCTCGGTCCGGCCGGAACTGGAAAAACCGAAACCGTTAAAGTGAGCCTTTGTTTTTTGCAGACGAGTACGTAGCATCTTAATGTCCAGAGGCTTCCAGTTTGAGGAGCTTTATATACCTCACTAAAAAAACTGACTCTGAGAAAAAAAAATACGTTTAGCGCGACGAAGAACCCCATTGCCGAGGAATAAAAACGAAAAACATGGTAAAACACAAAGACGCGTGCTACAGACTATTTTCTGAATCGTGGGGCTCCTAAACCCAAAACGGTCGGAATGTAGTTCCTGTTTCGCGACATCTTTTTGCTTGTTTGCCTAGGCCAGCGGTTTTGTTCGTCGGTTTGCACTTTCTTTTTGCTTCAAAATTAGTTTTTTGGGTGGGAGGTATAGATCTGGTGCCCCTCTGCCGCAGCATATGTGCCCAGACGGGTTCCGACGATACTATTAATAGGTATGAAATAGGTATATACTGTAATGGAGGAGCCCCGTCAGTCAGAAAGGCTTTGGTCAAAATATGCACAGTTTGGTCAAAAACAGGTACAGTTTGGCCAAAAAGAGGTACAGTAGTACCCCTGTAGCACGTGCCTTCAAGCCTCTATCGTATGCGTGCGTATTCATACGTAGCCGTGGTCGGTTGACCTTGTCTTTGGATTGGCCCTAGCGAGTCTGAACGTAATTTCTTGCGTACGTCTTCCTTTCAATCCTTTTCGTTTTCCCTGTTAATTGTTTTTTCTTGTTCTTCGGATTGATCGTTGTTTTCATCTTGGGGTGCAGGCAAGACCGAAACCGTTAAGGTGGGCCAATCAAAATCCCACCACCGGAAAGTGTGCCGAAAGCTCTTTTGGGATCTGGGAGGGAAAAAAAGGACGAAATGATATGACGATTGCGGCATTGGCCACCAGAAGCGGACCGAACCTTCCGGGTTTAGGAAATGATAAATCTAGTCACCAGATGAGCACTTTGCGTTAACCTGGTACAATTACAATCTCACACCGCTGGTCTACGCGTTTCTTATTCATCGTTTCACCTCCACATTCACGGCTGTCCCCGCCGACCGTTTTTATTATATTTTATTCGTTGGACAGGACTCAGGCAAGAACTTGCTGTCGCGAAACCCCTCCGCTTGTTTCTATTATTAAGGTTTCATGTATCCTCTGATGTATACCTGGCTACCTGGTATACTCGTATGAATGAATCGACTTTCTTCGGTAATTTGGTGTTTATTTTTGTTTATCATTTCCCCAATATGTCTACTGCCGCCCGCCGGCTTTTTGTTGTTGCTGAACAGGACTTGGGTAAGAACTTGGCGAAATACGTGGTGGTGATCAACTGCTCTGACGGACAAGACTACAAGTCTGTTGGAAGAATCTTCTCGGGGTTAGTGCAGTCGGGAAGCTGGGGCTGTTTCGACGAGTTCAACCGAATCAAGATTGAGGTTATTTCCGTCGTCGCTGTCCAGGTGAGCGTGCTTCGAATTGTGTCACCAAATTGTGCCACCAGATGGTGCCACCGGATAGTGCCACCGGATTATGCTCCCGCATTGTGTCACTTCGTTTTATTCGTCCGGCTTTGCGTGCTTGGGATTGTGCCACCGAATCATGCCACCTCACGATTGCTCCGGCTTTGCGTGCTTCGGGTGTGCTGCCGAATTGTGCGACCCCGTGATTGGTCCGTCGTTGACAGATCCTCCCATCGCCCATGTTCAGCCGGAAGCCTACCAAGATTCTATTAGGTTATAGTACGGGGGGAAAACTTTTACGTTTATGATTTCCGCTGCTGAGGGCTACGCGGGCGAGTGAATATTACACCCGGACACACCTGCAGGCATATCGCAGCAGTACGTTCACGCGTCTTTCCGGTCATATTCCCAAGTCTCTCCGGTCATATTCCCAATTCGAGTAGACGCGTGCGACGGTAGAGGTAGCACTTTTTGAGCCAAATATGTTTTGGAATGATCGACTCCACAACACCCTTGGAAGCCCATCTGTGCTTCCTGATCTATTGGTTACACACCTAGCACGTGGGATTGTTCGTCGGGCGGAGCGCCCAATGTTTCTTGAATTCAAGTTTCGGGTGAGGCATGGAGCTCCTGAAGTGAGGAATCTCAGGAAATATGAGCTGGACCTCGACCATACAGTATGCCTTGGTCAGTACGGCACATGATACCAAATATGAAACGTAAATACTGGCTTCTTGTCTGGAAGAGGGTTCGTTCTACACCAACTTCAGGGCAATGGCTCCCGGATTTACGAGTTTCCTGCAAATCTCAGCCTGCCTATCTTCTGCCCCCCTGTTTTCTTATGTAATGTCTAATGTCCTGTACTGTTATGTCCGAATCTCCCCCCTTCTGCGCCACTATTAATAGGTGCTGTCAATCCTAAACGCCTTGAGTGCCAACAAAGAGTCTCTGATGTTCATGGGCAACATGATCAAGTGCAACCACAACTGCGGCATTTTTATCACCATGAACCCGGGGTACGCCGGCCGTACGGAACTACCCGACAACCTCAAGGTGGGTCGAAGCTAACAAGACCAAAGCTACGGTAGGGGGGAGCACCTTTGGAACTTCTTGTTCGTGGGCTGGTTGTCCTTTGGTTATGACGTTCGTCGGTTTCAACACTATTATTGAATATTTTCCAACCCAACAGAGGTTGGAAATCGCAAACACTCTACTGTCGTAGACGCGATCTACGATAGAGGTTCACCATTTTTTTCTGAAGCTCCTCATTTGAGGAGCTCTATATATATACCCTCACCGAAAAAATAGTTTTGATCAAACTGAAAGTACAATCCGATGAACAAACTCGTGGCCCATCTATACAAAAAAAGAATACTGCAAAAAATAGAATGGCGTTCCGACGATTTTGGGTTAGGGAGCCCCGTCATCCAGAAAATAAAAACGCCAAAAATGCTATTAATACCTCTGTCGTAGAACGCATCTGTACGTGGTACCAGGTGTCTGACCTGGCCATGATCACCGAGTTGATGCTGGCCGCGGAAGAATACTCACTAATTATTCCGCCACCAAACTACTGTAAATACGAAGTATTCCTTCTCCCTTTCAGGCTGGAAACCAGGTACCGGTATGAGTTAACTCAAATGTTCACCCCTGCACTACTGTTTATGTCCATGTTGTTGTTTGTTGGTGCAGGCTTTGATGAGGCCCGTAGCGATGATGACACCTGATCTGGCCATGATCGCTGAGGTTATGCTGGCCGCGGAAGGGTTCCGGGAAGCGCGCATTTTGGCGAAGAAGACAGTGACACTGTACAGCCTCATGATACAGCAGCTCTCGAAGCAGGTGTGCGTTTAGATGCTACAGCAATGTCGTACCGGTGTACCACGATCACGCACGTTCATGATGAGAGCTCAGCCCTATCGAGCACATTCATGCATAGGCTTTATCCAGATTGAACATTGTACAATTTTCCTTTTGTATCTGTGGTTTTCTTCTTTCGGGAATGATTTGAGTGATCAACGTTGAAGAGCATGCTGCACATTGTCGGAGGGCAAGCATCATAATAATCTAGGTAGTATCCAGGCCTCCAACATTGTACAGCCTCGTGATACAGTAGATCTCGGAGCAGGTTTGATTCGATGGCCAAGGTGATGCGATATGAATGGTTTTCTCGTGATGTTTGTTTTGCAAGTGGTACGGGATGGTATATACATTTTGGCGAAGAAGGCTGTGACGCTGTACAGCCCCATGATCCAGCAGCTCTCCAAGCAGGCTTGATTCGATGCTACCGTAGTATCGTACCGTATATATCACAGTCTAGTGATACAGCAGCCCTCTAAGCAGGTTTTAATGTTTGTTATATACGACAGCAGCTCTCTAAGCAAGTTTGAATGTTTACGCCAGACTGTCATATGATACAGAAGCTCTCTAAGAAACTTTGATTTTTTTTTTATCTAGTGTCGTATACCACAGCCACGCACGTGCAAGCGGCCTCATCCAGCAGTTCTCGAAGCAGGTTTTGATGCGATGCTATCGGTAGTGTCAAACATCACAGCTGCTCACGCATTCAAGGGCAGCGCTCAGATACGCATTGACAAGATTCCAGCCCTCGTATTGACGACCGCCCGTTTTCCTTTGCGACCTTTTCCAGGAGCCACTCTCTCACCGACGCCAATATAAGTAGGGATAAGAGCAAGCTGCAGTTAAAAAACAACTTGTTTTTGGCTTGTTACGGAATGCTCTTTAACCGAGTTACTCACTTCTCACGAACTGATGACGGCCGGGTTTCCTTGGCGACACTTTAAAGCGCGACTCTAACCGATGCGGGTGTAACCGCCACTGCCACTTGTGTGTGTCCGCAACCAGGACCACTACGACTACGGATTGAGAAATCTGAAGGCCGTGCTAAATATGGCGGGGGCGTTGAAGCGGGCGGACCCAACCATGAACGAAGAAGCCATTCTCATGCGCGCCTTGAGGTGAATAGCAGTCAGGGCTTTCCTCGGAACCTACAGTTGTGAAAATCCTGCAGGCTTCCACCAGATACCGGATGATCCCGTGGCCCCGCTGAAATTCAAAAATCCCGTTTCCGTCCAAACTGGTCCCGTGCAAATGTTCGCTGTCTCGATCCCGTCCCTTGCAAATACAAATATTGATATCCAACCAACCGTCTGCCATTTTTGGGCGCGGTTAGAACTAGAAACTTGTACTCGCCCTTTTATTGTCCGACCAAGGTTGTGAATTATTAAGCCCAAATTGCCCATATAGAGCACAGGTCACCTATTAAGATACAGGGATTCAGGCTCAGGTTGAATTTATTATGTGAGAAAGGGTGCGCTCTACACGAAGTTCAGTATAACGGCTCCCGAATTTCTTATTCCCCTTCAAATCTCAGCCTGTGCTTCTTAGTACCCTGTTTCTTATTATTCAATAGGTGTCCTGTACTGTAATTGCAATATTATGATTTTACGACAGGCGTCGTAAACCCAACGTGCACTATAATGTGTCCCTCGGCAGAAGCTAAATTCCTGATGGAGGTCTGTTGAGATCGGTGGTCCAAAGGCGTCACACGTCGAACAAATCGCTGATCCCCGCTTGGCGATTTAGATATTTCAAGGAAGATCCGTATAGTCTAGCTCATGTCCTTGGGTGGGAGCCGTACGATCTGCATGATCTAGCAAATTTCTCCAGCGTTGGATCTGTACTCTCAATATACAGGCCCTGCACACCTTCTCATAACGGCAGATACAGGATTTACTGTATTGCCGCCAGCCGCTCATCTTCGTCTCAAAAATACTGCCTTCGTTTTCCCTGTAATTCTGGCCCCAAGCTATTAATAGGAACCATACCAATATATTTTAGCCCAGCAGGGATGGTTATGTGCTGCCTGCGTAACGTTCGCCCACCTGCAAACAGCTTCCAGGTTTTTTTAAATAATTACCAGGTATATTTTATGGATACTCTGTTGAAAAAGTAATATGTCGCATGTCCAATCCGAGAATCGAACTCGGGTTTCCACAGCCACAATGTGGTGTACTGACCACTATACTAATTAGACGGTACTGACATCTGCGCCAATTTGACACTACTGACCACTTTACCCAATGAGACCCTATAGACCACAACTCTAAGTAGACAGTGTGTGTATGTTCTTCACGGTGTTACTGGTATTTCCACCCATCTACATCCAGCACACCCAGTGTCCGTGCCGATGCCTCCTAAAATAGAGAGACGAATTATGTGGCCACAAACTACAAAACAGAGATACGTACGGATTGTTAATACAGCAACGTAATTTACAGTACTGACGACTACTGATAAACGGAGTACATAGACAGGGTCCTTGACGTGTCGACGCCTTCTTTGTTGAAGAAGGAGGAGTGGCGGTTGTGGGCATCCCGATGGGGACCGAGGAGAGTACGTCGTTGAACTTCGCGCGTTTGTAGCTACGAAACTATAGACGACTCTAGATAACCTCACGTGTACTCTATTTTGATAATTTAAAAGATTAAAAAATGAATGCTGAGTAAATAAATTCAGGTTTACTAATAATCAATTATAGATTGCATTCTATTGTAACGTAATAAAATTTTAATTGCTAGGTTAATTTTTTCCGCGATATTCATTCTATTTTAAAAGATAACCAAATTGCTGTTGCTGATGAATTCACTGGTCGAGTAATGGAAGGTCGAACATGGAGTGATGGGGTAAGCCCAACAATAGCTGCCAGGCGTTTTCGAGCATTATCTCCTACTATGATATGTGCGTGTGTAGCAACGAAACTATGGGTAGCCCTAGAGAACGCCATTCAAAATGCAACTCTGGACGGAAAAGTAAGGACTGTTAGGATAAAGTATACCAGGTACATATTACGGGGGAACATAGTAAACAGGACCAAATATTGTTAGTAAAAATAGGGAAATATATAGGTTTTTGTGTGTACCGTAGGTTCTATTTACTATGGTCCCCCGTAATAGTACTACGAAAGCGTTCCTTACGGTTCAGTTTAGAGTGGTTCTCTTGTAAATCAAATACCTGGTTACAGCAGTGTGCATGCACCAAACGGACAGCGAGAACGCCTTTTCGAACAACCCCCGCTTGCCCCTTGTCGACATCCTTCCAGGGACATGAACCTTCCCAAGTTCATCAAGGACGACGAACGGCTGTTCAGGCTGCTTCTAGGCGATCTCTTCCCGTCCTTGGAACTTCCCGTTCCTGAGTATGGTGCTCTCCAGGTGAGCCAAGTAACAGCCAAGAGCGCCCAACCCCAGCGCGTGCTTTTAAACAGTTTTATCCAAGGGTGCATGCATTGCATCGATCGCGGCATTCGCCAAGAAAAATATTGAAGCGAATGAGAGAACGCCACCTTATTTTTTTAAGACGATGAGCGTCTTCTAGTCACGCGTGCTGCGACAGAGCTAACACTTTAATTCTCTGAGGCGCCTCTTTTCAGGAGCTCTATAGCTCACCCAACAGCCGCCCCTGAAAAAAATTGTAAGGAAAGCCCGTTTACTAGGCCTGTGAGTTGGCTTACTATCAGCCTTCGACTACTGTACAGTAGTGGCTAGGTATTATTGTTATTAATAGTTGCGGGCGTTAAGTTGCAAGGTTATGCGGGTTGCATCTGACTGGCATGTTTGTTGCTCGGCCTCTTGTGGTATTTCTTAAAATCGTCTATGTCAGTTGGTTGGCTTTTACCCTGCCACCCGGCTAATAACTACCAGGTACCTGGTAGCTGTCAAGTTCCGGCAACTCACGGCCCTAACGTTTACACAATTCCATTGGCTACGTATCTAGAAAGTGTACTTTAGATTTACAAATCAGGCCCGACAATATTTCGTAGCTCCTTAGGTGAGAAGAACCGTCAGTGACAAATATTTGGGATAAAAAATGCCACCCTTACCGTAGCACGGCTCTACTGAAATGTCGTTGTGAGGAAATTCATGTTATATTTTTAGTCATCGAGCGGCGGAGATCGGGTTCCCCGGTGGTCCAGTGGTTAATTTCAAACACTTACCATGGTTGCAGTCAGGGGTTCAAATCTCGGTGTGGAGATTTTTATTTTCTAGAGATGTCAACTGCCGAAAGCGCGTTGTAGCGTAGGTGAGCACAATTCGGCACGAGTCGACGAGGGAAGAAAGTGCTGAACCATTCTCGCGATAAGACGTTGCGCGTAGTGTGGAGGGGGGGAAAGAGCCTGTTTAGTGGCCCCGGATCGGAGTTCCGACTATTATAGGAGACTTAAAAAAGTGCAGAGATATTAAATGGAATTTACCAAAAGACACATAAGACAGAGGCGACGGAAAAGGGTCTGCAGCTATACCCCTTCCTCATCATGGAGTATCTCGCCTTTCTCCTAAGGCGATTTGCGTATCAAAGGTTTTTCTGCGACGTTGATGTTTTCTTGATTTTTTTTTCGTCGTGGCTGTGGAGGCAGAGCTGACGGGATAAGGTCTACAGCGACACCCTTTCCTCCTAATGAAGTATCTCGCTCTCTCTCCTAAGACATGTTATCATTTCTTCGAAGACGAGGTCTTTATTTTTTTTCTGGTTATTTTCTTCGCCGTCGGCTAAGGTGGCGGTGGAGGCAGAGCTAACGGAAAAGGGTCTGCAGCGGCACCCTTTCCTGATCATGAAGATCATTCAGCTCTACGACTCTCAACTCACCCGGCACTGCAACATGCTTGTCGGCAGGTACGGGTACCTACTAGGTTGTTCAACAGTGGTCCCTGGGCACGTATTAGGCTGTTCAACAATGGAGTACTAATGTATTATTCAACAGTGGTCCCCGGGTAGCTGTTAGGTTGTTCGACGGCTCTGGGTGCCTATATTTTGTAGGCTGTTTAAATGTGGCCCCCGTAGGTGCTACATTCGAAATGGACGAATTATTTTGTCAAGCGTGTAAGTACTACCCCACTGTAGGCTGTCTATTTTACGGGGGACCATAGTAAATAGGATTTACGGTAGACACAAAAACCTATATAATACCGTATTTTTGCTAACACTATTTGGTCCTATTTACTATGGTCCCCCGTAATAGTAATAGTAAGTAGTGCCATATTTCCTGGCACTGCATCACCTGGCACTGCAACGTGCTTATCAGCGGGTATCTATATGCGTCCGTGAATAATCAGCACGAATTGACAGGCACGCAACATCGTGGAGCATAGTTTGGGTAGTGCCGACCACGCTTGCTCGAAGGCACCAGGTGGAAGATCGAGATAGCGCGGTGCTCTAACCTAGGAAGCGACACACCTAAAAAGGCGGGTAGGCAGGCACAGAGGTGCGCGTGCACGGTACGTCCAACACTCGAACCTTGCTGAACTGCCCGCACTTGTTGGCCAAAGCATGTTTCCCGACGGGCAGGAACTCCCCAATATCATTTGAATACCGTCTGTGTTTACACCATTATTCGCAATCGACCTGGGGCTTAGGGTCGTGCAGCGGGTTGCCCTTTCGGTTTTTCTCGAAGTCAGTTTTGGGTGAGGTTTAGAGGTCCTTAAGTGAGGAGTTTCAGAAGCGCTCTTAATAGGCGCACCCTTACCGTAGCGTTTGTCTGAAGTTACCGCGCTTCGTGCATCCGTGCCTATCTGCTGCGACTATTCAGGACCATGTCGGGAAAATCGGTCGCGTGGCGAACCCTCATGAACGCCAAGACCAAGATGCACAAGGACGGGGTGGAGGGCTACCAGCCGGTTAGTCTACAGCAAATATGTCAGGATATGGCGGTTTTAAGCACCTATACTGAAGTCACGCCTTTCGTAGCTTCCACACTATTTACTAGTAAGGTCGAGGTCCCTCAAAAGTGCGGTGCCTGACCAGACGACGCTACCCGCACTAAAGTGGGAACCCGCACTATCCCGGGATGGTGCAGTACAGTAGTACTCTGTTGGACGAGCAAGGTCGTGACAAGCGGTTCTCACCGTAGTAAACTGGGGCACCGCACTAAAGGGCACCGCACTAACGCGGGAACACGACTGTCTGTTGCGTCCAGACCGTCGTCCGTCACAGGTATTAACTGCCACCGCCTGACATTATTGGTCTATGGTATGGACCAACCAACAAGAAACATCTTACCTGAGCAAGGAATTTAACTGGACTGTGATACCGTCCTTGAGAAACCTTAAGCACAGGCTATTGTATGGGGTTTAGTGTAGCTCTGGCCGCTGAACACGATTTCTTGGTCTAAACGTCAGGTCGCCCGCGTAAATCGGTGTTTAGCGCCCATCACAGGGTCGGGGTATGTTATTTGCCATGTCCACCTCACACGCTCTACTTCTGTGTTTTTTCTTTATTTTTTGTCGGGTTTACCGCTTCGTGGTTAACCCGCAGTCTGTGTTTGTGGCTCTATAAACACAGATATATATATATGGCTAGGCAACCGTTTCCCAAATATGGAGACTGTGTGCCGCCTTCCCGGGTGTTGTCCGTCAAGGCTGTCTACCAAGGCGTTTGGCTTGACAGCGTCCGTCAAGGGGCGACCGTGCCGTCTCCTGACATATTTGCTCACAGGCCTAACTGCGTGACGTTTGCATTTTTCAGGTGCACCCCTTGGTGATCAACCCGAAGTCTGTGACTTTGAGCGAGCTGTACGGAGCGTACGACCTGTCGACCTTCGAGTGGGCGGACGGAATCCTGTCTACGCTCTTCAAGCAGTCCGCCGAGTCCGACAAGCCGGACGAAAAGGTGCGACACAAAACGGGTGACGCGCGCTATCATACCATAGGCGTGTCGCATGTTTTGGCCTAACGTTGTCTGAGTCACGGCGGCGCCTCAACTGAACACCTCATACAATATCGTTCGAACAAACCATATCGTTGATGCGATTGTTCGTAAAACAAGTCCAGGACCATGCGACTGCCCATCGGGTTCAGCGTTGTTCTTTTCTCAAACTAATTTGTTTTTATAGGTGAGGTACATATATCTTCAAGTGAGGGACCTCACAACGAGTAGATGACGCGGGCTATGATACGATACTATTACTATCGCTTTTTGGCTTTTTTTCTGAATGACTGGGCTCCTTAGACCAATGGGTATGGTTAAAATGCGAAAATCGGATCTCATCCAACAAATACTACCTTTACAGGCCCATATCTCCTTCAAAACTCGAAACTGAACGTACAGACCTCAGGAAGAGTCAACTCTTCTTTCGAGAGGTATCCAGAACATGCCGTGGTTCTTTACGCGCCTAGGTTTGAATCATTTACAAAATGAGCAATCAGTCTGGCATTCTAAAATAGCATTCCAAAACGCTCCAAAAGATGAATGCATCCGAAAAAAAACGTTTTTTTTTCGTTTCAAAATGTATTTGCCAAATGCTACTACTGTTTCGGTCTTTTCTTAAAATTGGCATCGAGAGCCCTCTACCAACCATAACATGTTCTGGATACTTCTCGGAAGAAGAGGTGACTCTTTCTGAGGTCTGTACGTTCTGTTTCGAGTTTTGGGGGAGATATGGGCCTGTAAAGGTGGCATTTGTTGGATGAGATCCGATTTTCGCATTTTAGCCATACCCATTGGTCTAAGTCAAGTTTTTGAAAAATAATTGCACTTTTTGTTTTTGTCACGAATCCATCCGTAACATCAATTTGTATCGGATTTTCCGAAACTGTTCCATGTCTCGATTCCTGGTAAATACCATGATTCGCGAAAATGTAGTTTTTTTTTTTCACGATTCGTGACATTTGTTTTGTTCGCTGGGAATGACCCTTATTAATAGTAGCGAGGGAGTCGAGCAATGCACTACTGTGTGTGTGGGCAGCGTGTACGTGTGCCGTTCATGGCGGTTTTTGGACCTGTCCCCTGGCTGAGGGCTTGTTGCAAAGAAGACGTTCACCCCTTGACAGACAGCAACTGTTCCTTAATTTTCCATGACGGACTCCAAACTACTACCTGGTAGGCTTTAGTGTAACACACTCGGCCCTACGCTCTTGACGGGTGTATAATACGTTTCCCCTTGACTGACTTGTCCCTTGGCTGAGAGCTTGCTGGGGCACTACACTAGTTATAGCCCAGTCGTTGTCACCGCGGCCTGTAGGTCCGGGGCAGGACTGTGTCTTTGACGCGTGAAACGCGGGTGTCGCCGTGCTGTGTGCTGTGAGTGTTTTTGGTGTTTGTGCGTTGGTTTGCGGGTGTTCGTTCGCAAGGGCTGTGTCTTGGCGCGTGAAGAGGGGGTGCTGCGCGCTGCGCGCTGTGTGATGTGTGCTGTGTGCTGTTTGCGTTTTTTTTTAGTTGGTGCGTTGCTGTGCGGGTGTGTTCTCTCCGTTGCTTAGGGGCAAAAACAGCATCCGGCTCAGGCCGGAAATCCTCCATGGTGCAAGCGCGCGGTTGATTGGTTGGTTGGTTGTGAGCGCCGAGCTTTGCATATCTGGCGTAAGCTGATGCCAATGCCAGTTGATTTCCAGACAAACCCTCCATGGTGCAAAAGCGCGGGGTTGGTTGGTTGGTTTCATGTGTACGCCGAGCTTCGCGTGTTTGGCACAAGCTGATGCCAAATTGTTGCAAGTTGATTTCGAGAAAATTCCTTGTTTTGGTAATTTCCCCCCTCGTCACACGCTCAAGGCGGAGACAGGTTGACACGTGCGTAGGGTAGAGGAGTTACTACGTTGTAGCTGATAATTTGGTAACTTCCTCGTCCGATCTAGCTCTGTTACTCGGGAGTACGCTGGGGAACAGCACGGAAACGCATATCGTTGGCGCAGCACTACAGTGGTCATTTACCTCGCCACGAGCAAGCTTGAATGTCGGGCGAAGGGATCGATATTTTTTTGGGAAGGCCAAAATCCTGCCAGGTCTTTAAGGCGCGCGTAATTATCTTTTATTCCCACCGTTAACTTGACGTCTCTGCTTTCTAATTGCTATCAGGCACATGATATCATTCATACACGAAAGAAAGTAATTATGTATGAGCTATTAATAGCACCAACTCTGCATACGTACACACGGTCCGCTATCGTATAGTCTACCGGTACATTTTTTGTTTGTTTGTCATCCTCACAGCTTGACGGCATGAGATGATGTTCGTGTGGGCTTTGAGATCTGAGTACCCTTCAACGACAAATCCGTCCCGAAGGATGCAATGGGGAATGGGACAAAGTCCCCCTTGTACAAAAGCCTCCACAGGCCCGTATCGGGTGCTCTGTCTGTATCGGGCGCCCCTGCGCCCCCCGCCCCCTCTCCTCCTCCCCCGTCGCCTCCATGCCCAACGCCGCCACCACCACTACTACCGCCACCACCACCGCCGCCGCTACCACCACTACCACCACTACCAGTCGAAGCGGCGCCATCGTCTTGAACTGGCCCGGTTGTGTCCTCGGGCCCGCCTTTGCTCCCGTCGGCGCTTATTGTTTCGCCTGGTAACGCTGAAGTTTTTGCTGGTGACGCTGCTGAAGCTTTTTCTGATAGTGCAGAAGCTTTTGTTGATGATGCTGATGGTGAGGTTGTGCCGGCCGAAGAAGTAGCTCCCGGCTGATCGCCAACGATATTCCCTGACCCTACGGCCGCCGCCGCCGCCGCCACCGCCCCCTCCGTCACTGGCGGTGATGCCACTGCTGGTGCCGCCGATTGTCGCTGCTGCTGCTGCTGGTCTGAGGAGGAGGTGGTGGCTGGCGATGGTCTCTTCTTACGGCTGGCCTCCCAAGCCGGCAAGTCGATGGTGACTTTGAGGAGGTCCGTGAGGGCATCCTGCACGTACTGCTCCGTTACCTGTGCTCGGAATCGAATCAACAGCAATTAAGGCGTAACGATCGGGGCGCGGGGGGGGGACGGGTGGGGGGGTCAGCATGCTACATGGAGTCGTGACCAGTTCAGTGAGAGGGTTTAACCTTGTGCAGCGAACGCTGAGGCTATGGCGTAAAGGGCTTAGAAGCTCTCGTGGGGTCGATCAATGCAGCAGCCGATTTGGATATATGCGGCATCGCGTATATACCGAGTGTGCACAGCAGTTCACGCTCCTATTTGTCTGAACCCACAACCTCACGGGCAACGCACAAGCAAGACGGACGCCTTTTTTCTTATTTTTTCATTTTTTCGATAACTCCAATGACGCGCGATTTATAATAACCCTACCGATAATCTTACCGTACGAGGCCATAGTGTGTGTTCCGACAGCACGAAGGATATTCATGAAGGCAGGCACGTACCGTAGTTACTTCGATTAAATATTTGTAAGTGCAGAGACGCTTGCTACTTTAATCAGTATACCAACACCATTTTTTTTCTGAGGATGGTCATTACTTGAGGAGCTCTATACTAATAGTAAGTCACACAAAAACTGATTTGGGGAAAACTGAAAGTGCTACCAGATGAACAAAACCCATGACCTACATAGGTATACAGTACAACGAAAATTATTCCCAAAAAGTAGGGGGGAAAAAATAAACGAAATTCCGACGATGTTGGGTTAAGGAGCCCCGTCATCAGAAAAAAAGTTTTCAGCCGAAAAGTGCTATATACTAATGCCTAGTCTAAAGTAGCATGCATCTTACCCATGGAGGGGAAAGAGTGCCTGTGCTGCTTCGTACTGTATGTGACTCGGGATCTAAGTCACGAAGGCGGAGGGAGCCGGTGACAAAAAAGTGCGAAGAAAATTGATGAGGTGGACAGAGAAATAGAAAACAGGAAACAGAAAACAGACATCAGAGTCTTGAGTAATCCTCCGACAAACACATCCATCCTCACCTTGGTGCTGTAGTCGCAGGCGGGACTGGAATTGATCTCGATGAGCCACGGCCTAAACTGGTCGTCCACCATGAAATCGTACCCGTATAGCTCCCAGGAGTTCTTGCGGTGCTCCACCAGGTCCTTTGGCAAAACACCGGACAAAAAAAAGGCACAAGCACACGGACGGGCACATATCTTTTTTTAATCTACCAACTCAACGGCGAGTTACACCTCATCATGCCCGATGAATGGCAAAATACCAGCTTCTCCAGTGATTGGCTACTCGTATATATATATACCTGGTATATGTTGAGCAATTGTTTTCTGGGGGTACTGGAAAGATGTGAAGTTGATGGGTGACCATTTATGATGCACGTGATAAACACCATAGGCGCACGCACCCCTGCAGCCAGAGCTCAGAAAGCTAGGGCAAAACCCGCAAGCCACGCCGGTTTTTGTTTGTTTTGCGTGATTTGTTTGCGAGCATCCACTTTTACGACCGGTGTGCACTGTTTTTATGATGGGTATTGGTCAAATGAGGATATGCCCCCGGGTGTTTTTCAGCCAATCGGGGGAATAGGAAAAACACGCCCGCGGCAGGAGCCCGCGCGAGCCCCACAACCTGCCTCAAATTCAAGTCTGACGCGCCGGCAACACGCCCGCAGTTTAGGCCGAGCATACCCACCTTTTTGTTTTTTTCGGGCACGTTATTGGGCCAAACGGCACCGCGACGTTGGAGAGGGCGAGAGGATCCCCCCTTTAGGACTACAAGTTGGGGGGGTATGACCACCATCCGCACCTGAGCACAGAGCAGGCTCCACTTGACGATTTCTTCCATCCGCGGCTGCATTTTCTTCCTCCAGCAGCCCTCCCCGGCCACCTCGTCGATATAGGCCGTGAACATTTGGTTGGACCACATGTGTTCGTGCACCTCGAAGCCGTTGTCTGTGGTCGACACCTTTTTTTTTTCATTTCCGTCAAGATTTTTTCGGGGGTCGGGGTTAGGTTGTTTTGTTTGTTTCGTTAAAATGATTTCGAAGTCGGGTTGTTCAGTTGTGTGTTTTTTTCATTTCGCAAACATGTTTTCGATCGGGATCAAGTTGTCGTGAACACCTCGTTGAGCCACATGTATTCGTGCACCTCGAGCCCTTGTCGGTGGTCAAGACCTGTTTTTCGTTTTCGTCAGCATTTTTTCGGGGCTAGAGGTTCTATTTTTTTCGCTTCGTGAAGATTTTTTCGGGGTTAAGTTGCGTGTTTTCGTTTAATGGAGACGTTCGGGATCAAGTTGGTTTTTTGCGACCGCATGTGTTCGTGCACCTCGAACCCATTGTCGGTGGTCGAGCCCTGTTTTCGTTTTCGTAAGCGTGTTTCGGGGTTAAGTTGTGTTTTTCAGGGCTATAGTCGCCAAGTAGGATTCACATCTGATCAAAAGATGACCCAAAAATATTGAATAGCCCCTCAAGTAAAAAGCTCCGTCAGTGATACATATTTGGCCTGAAAACTGCAGGGCTTTTCACGCCTGCCGACCCGACCCGACCCGACCCGACCCGACCCGACCCGACCCGACCCGACCCGACCCGACCCGACCCAACCCTCCCC
>JBBMKB010119167.1:5630-20485 GCA_037833945.1 Alaria marginata
ATATTCGTTGTGGCGTCTTCCCTCTCAAAAAAAGTGCCAAAGCGAGTTGGACCACTCGGAAACCTACGGTAGGGGTTTAGCGTTTCTCACACTTTCACTTTCACTTTCACTGTAAGGGTTTAGCGTTTCTCACACTTTAAGGGTTTAGCGTTTCTCACAGTTTGAGCTCCTCAAGTGAGGAACCGCCGGTTGGTATGATAACCTTATACGAGTAGATTTGTTTTTAGGACTAGCAAATACCCAAGAGTGCACGAGACAAGTCCCCCAAGAAATGATCCACGAAGGATTACAGTCTTACTCCAAAGTATACGTTTGCTGTCTGGTGTTGGTCGGGTTGCGCGCGCGAATGTGTTTGAAGTCGTGTTTCGCGTGGGATATCGATTTCCCCATGTGTTAGGAGTTCAGAACCTTCTGCTGCACCCCTACCTACCGTGGGATGATTGATGATTGATGACTCAGAAGTGCGAACGCCATGGAGTTCTAAACAGGGGGGAGGGGGCGAAAACCGGTAAAATCACTGATTGTCCAGGACGCATGCCACACGGTAAAGGAGCACGATCAGTATTTACCTTATGAGGCTCCCCGCGTGACGAGTTATTTACCTGGCCCAAAAACTGATTTGGAGAAAAATAGAAGCACCCCCCGAAAAACAGTCCAATGATCTACAACAGTGGTCTAGGTATACAAAAAAACAAATAGGTTGCAAAAAATGAATGAAATTCCGATGAGTCTGGGTCCAGGAGCCCCATCATTCAGCAAAAAGCTTCAGCCAAAACGTGCAACCTACGCGATGGTAGAAGTGCATGCAAGGACAAGAAGCAGGTTGGGGTTTCAGCAATCACGAAAACGTTAAAAACAAAAACACAGTAGTGGTGATCGGCACTCGCCGCCGGGGCAGACGGCGTGGGCGAACTGCAATCCGATAAAAAGTCATCCCACGGTAGGTGTATTGCACGTTTCGGGTGAAAGATTTCTGACCGATGGGGCTCCTCGGGTAAGAGAGTTTTTATGCTGGCATTGATCATTTCACAAATGTATCTGTGTTACGACTCCTAAGCGCGAAGCAGTGTTGGTCGGGATGCGCGAACATATTTCTTTGAAGTCAGTCATGTTTCGCGTGAGATACTGAGGTCCCCATGCGAGGAGCTCAGGATATTACGCTGCACCCCCTACCGTGGGATGACTTCTAAGTGGATCAACCACACGCGTGCAGCCTGGTGGGGCTTGTGCTGCTGCGCGCTTTTTCTGTATAACAGCCGCTTCATTACAGTACACCCACTCGTGCTTCGTTTGGTCACCAAACGTGGGTACCAAGAACAAAACGCCAAAGCCACAAAACGTTGCACGTATGTATACCGTCTACTCACTACCTGACGATTCACCGCCAATAAATACTACTGATATCGTACATATGAGACCACTGCCACGCCTACATACATGTGAACACCCTGCTAGGACTACGTATACCGTTAATGTGAGAACAACACCAACAAGATCCCTCCGAATACACTGCAAAACCTACATACATTCGAATACACCGCCGTCAGTGCTTTATACGTATGTACGACCACCACATCTCCTCGTTTACGCCCCCGTAAAGTTTCCTCGGGGGGGTTCCGTCCACACGAGCGGAGGTGGTGTGCGATAACAGCCCCGTCGCTAGGAGCATGCCCTGAACTCGCATCAGGTGTAGAGCTAGACTAAACATTTGAGGGCGGTCCCAAAACAAAATGTGCTGCAGTAGCTAGCTCTCGACATGACCAGGCGCACTGGCTGTGCCCATGCCAAAGACCCTCAAATCTGCTTTCCAGCTCCCGAAAGAGAATAGCTCGTACTTCGTGCGTGGAAATATGGTTCCTACAACCAACGGTAAATCAGATCGAACGGGATTCCTTGATAATTGTCGCAACTTACATTCCCCGAGGTATTCCTACCAGTACACCTATTATTACACAACGTCCACACTTCACTGGTCGACGTATGTATGACCAAGGATGTCAGGAGACGGCACTTTCACCCCTTGAAAGACGGCAATTTTCCAAACAAATACCTTGACGGACGTCTAACTACTAGGTTTTAGTGTACACAGCTCGGTTTTACACCCTTGACCGCTGTACATTTATCCTCGACTGACCGTCTCCTGACATATTTGCGTATGACCGGTGCAGCTGCAACGTCCATACTCCTTCCGTTCACCCCTTTTCCTACTAGTACATCTACAACGACCAAACTTCAGTCATGGACATAATAACCGTCCCCCAGGACGCGACAGGGACAGGAATCGGACACGAATTGCGCCTTTTCCGATAGCCTTTAGGCTGGGATGAAGCATGGCCCTGCCAAACAGCTTTCAGGGCACAGCCTTCTGCGGTTGCCCCTAGGGTGGGATGGGAATCTGCATGCGATCTCCCGCGCACGATCCTTCGGGAATAGTAACCTGCATCATCGCACCTGTCGGGGCAGTAACCTTTGTCGGAGGCGGAGCAGAGAACACGGGTGGGTACAAAAACGGGTCACTGCAAGGGTTGGCGTGTAAACCATGTAGGGCATGTAGGGCATGTAGAGGTTAGGACCTGGGAAGAGATCAAGGATACAAAAATGGGTCACTGCCAGGGTTGGCGTGTAAAGCATGTAGAGCAATGTAGAGGTTAGAACCTGAAGATATATGGAAAACGGTTCCAGCCGCGTGTCTGCAGACAGACCCCGCCAAGCGCTAGTCGCTACTATTTACGGGGGGGCATACCTGGTAGTAAATAGGACCAAATGCTGTTAGAAACAATAGTGTAATATATTGTATTTTGTGTGTACCGTACGTTCTACCAGGTATTTACTATGGTCCCCCGTAATACCATACGAAATATACATTTGTTTATTTTTGCCATCATTTTCACTCTTCAGCCGCTTCAGCTCAAAGTGTTACCCTCAACGACCTTCCGTGGTCACAGGTGCCTTCTATTCTTCTCCCCCCTGGTGTTGACATGTACGTGCCTTCATTTGTATCGTGCATAGGGTTCAGCATTTCCACTTTTCAGCTTTTAGTGCTCGCCAGTTTTCATCGAACACGAAATACCTGGCACCAGGTATGTACTGTATTACTACAGTAGTATAGGTTCGAAAGGTTGGCAGGTTAGCGGCAAAACCCGGTCAAAACAGCACGAAGTATGTACTTATAGGCCTCTCACAGTCAACACGCAGGCAGCTGAGACCGTTCAGGGGGCTTGGAGCACACGTAAGCCTCCCCCGCTGAATGGTAGACCTCGGCATCACTGGCATGTGTCTACACGCCTGCTCGTAGCATATTTGAGTCGAGCAAATACAACTCGATATATATATCGATATACCTGATATACAGTACCGGAAACCTAATAAGGGACAGGAACGCTGACCCAGGCTGAATTTCTTATTTGAGACTGGGTGCGTTCTGCACTAACTTCAACATAAAGGCTCCAGAATTTCGTATTTTTCCTGGACTTATCAGCCTGCGTTTCTCATTGCTCTATTTCTTGTTAGGTGTCCTGTGCTGTATGTGGAAGGTTTAACTCATAACCCCAAGCAAAAAAGCATACGCGAGGAAGTCAGCCGGTTAAGCTTACAGCAGAGAATGCACAGGAGTGTCATCTTCACCCTTCTCTCAAGGTGCTGCGACTTGTTACTGTGTAGTCTGGTCACAGGTTAGAAGGTTTCCAAACGTTCATCAGTGAGACAAGAACTGTTTAACCGTTCGCTACTTAGGTGTAGGCCAGACGCACACGCATATAGCTATAGCCGCGTCGCTAAGAGGGGGAGGGATCCATAGATTAAGTACAGTTCGTTCTCTGAACCTCCGCAAAAATATACGGCCGTGCAACACGCTCACTGCCCCATATATATGCATGTAATTTGCGGTGATAAGTTCGCGTGAAAACACTTACAAAACCTGCTCAACCATAGGTGTTTTGGTGGTACCGTGCTTCTCAAAAACCAAAATAGCTGTACCTACCGTAGTAGTTACTCGGAAACCGTACGGCGCCGAGTACAGACACTCACTTCCAGGGAAAATGAAAAAACGACAGCAGCCGCGATCGACGAAGTGGTCCGGATGCCTTCATTTCCGCCGTGGTAACGATTCGTGGTTTGGGATTTATCGGACGAGCCGTATCCAGTACATACTATAGTAGCGCGATAAGTCCGTGGAATCGTCGCAACGGATTAGAGTAGAACGCCAAACAACGAGATGAGGTGTGGTGTTTTAGCGCGCATCCGTCCTGGCATGAATTGTTGCGCACACAAAGTAGATCACGCAAGAGCAACTACACATATTCTTCAAATGATACATGTTTTACGATATATACCGACGTTTGCCATCCAACAACGTGCGGTAACCGTTTTTAACGTCGATCACTCATACAGTACACACTCCGAAAACGACGAGGAGAGTAGTAGTGGACCAGCATTTATCGGAAACGTATTCGTATAATAATCAGCGCGTCTAGATATAAACAATCCGCAAGCATGCCATATTAGCCTACTCTTCCGGCAAACAGGCGCCGCATTTACCTGAACGACGTCGCCGGCGGAGACGCCATGCGGCACGCAGAAGTCCATCATCGACGGCGCTGAAGGTCCGGGTGACTGGGTTCAAACGAGAAGTGGGAACGGGGCGCACGGTCGATAGTATGCTATAGGCACAGGAGCTAGGCAGCCGTACGAACTACGATAGAGGTTGCATGGCGCTCCCTAACTGAGGATTTAGCCAACATATTTGTATCCGATGTGCACTGTGTGTTACCAATCGACACATACATGCTACTTTTTAATGAGTATAGTACCACCCTTTATTTTCTAAGTCGAGGCTAGGTTTTTTATGGTGCTTCAAACGTGGAGCACAGGCTAGCATTGGCTGTTACTAGACACATGGCGCACCCATTCGTTCCAGGGCCCCCTCGCCTGAGGAGCTCTTTACAAGTGAATTATCCCACGGTAGGGACGAAGCAGAAAGTTCCTGAGTTCCTAACACGAGGAGCTCGATATCTCACCCCAAACATGACTTCGAAGATGTTCGTTCGCACAACCTGACCAAAATTTGTATCCGCTATTAATAGTCCTAAAACAAACGCATGCGTGAAACGATCATACCGACCGGTAGTTCCTCACTTCAGAAGCTCAACCGGTCAGGAACGTCCAACCCCAAAACGTGCAGCGCCTACCGTGGGATGACCCAAGTCTCTAATTCCACCACACTCACGTGCGCCGGAGGAGGCCCCATCTGCTGCCCCGCCACATATCCCTGAGGCATTTGCTGCCCGGGGTACCCCCCGACCATCTGTCCACCGTACCCCGGTTGAGGATATCCTTGCCCCATTTGCTGCTGTCCTGGGTATCCTTGCGCCATTTGCGGGGGCCCGGGATAGCCCTGCGGCATTTGCTGACCCGGGATATAACCGGGATGTGCCGGGTAGCCCGAAGGCTGGGGCTGCTGCCCCGGGTACTGGCCTGGGATGGGCGCTTGCTGCATGCCTCCGAAGCTTACCGGGGGTCCCATGGGGTGGGGGTAGTATCCCGCAGAAGGTTGGGCGTTGGGCGAGTCGTCTGACGGGGCCGAGGCGATTTGCTGCTGCGGTTGCTGTTGTACGGCTGGAGGGTCCCAGTGGGTTGTCTGGGGTCGCAAAATGGAAATGAAGGCGGGACGTGCGGCGACGGGGAGAACCAGAAAGCGGGGGTAAGAGACGTACTAATGGTCCGGTAGATTTGAACCACTTTTGCTCTTAAGCTCCCCACATATCACTTAAGGATCGCTATATATACCCCACCCCAAAACCGACTTTGAAAAAAATGAAAGGGCACCCCGATGAGAATCGTGGTCCAATGGTCAAGAAAAACAAACGAAAACAAAGTTTCAAAAGTTTCAACAACATTCCGACTCGATGTTGGGCTAAGAAGTCTCGAAATTTTCAGACGAAAAAAAGCAAAAATGCCCAAAAGTGGAAGCGCTATACTTATACTACAGTAGTATTAATACCTCTGTCATACCAGGCGTGTCTGCGGCCACATTTGTTTACATAACCTCCTCGGAAATAGTGTGAAATATGTTTTTGTAGCAGTACTATTACGGGAGAACGTAATTAATAGGACCAAATATTGGTAGTAAAAATACATAAATATATACCTGGTAGGTTTCTGTGTCTATCGTCGGTCCTATTAACTACGTTCCCCCGTGATAGTAAGCTATTTGTTAAGGCAGACCTTAGTGTTGTGGTCGATGTAGACGGTCCGTCCGTTCGGCTCGACCTTCGACTCCCAGCCGGAGGGCAACCCCCCCGCCACCGGCCATCCTCCGTATCCTGCGTTGGCTGGCATGGCTTGCATGTCGGTCGGAGGGCCTGGGTACCCGTTGTTTGGCGGTGCACCATACCCTCCCCCGTAGATATTGTAGCTGGACGGTAGGGAAGGACCCACATTTCCGCCGTATTGCTGTAAAAAACAATTTTAAGAAAGATGAAAAATACACTTCAGCTGTGAGATCGATAAAAAGGGAATTTCGTCGAAACTCAGCAATAATATCGCATGGGAATTGAGGAGGGAATATGCTGTGTTAAAAGCAAATCGCACTTGATAACGGAGGGAAATGTGGTGTTATAATTGTCATTGAAAACGGAGAGAAGAAAATAAATCAACATGATGAGCTCATTTGGGTGACGAGAAAGAGTTGTGTACGGAGTATTTAGCTGGACAAAGAGAGGGCGCACAGTACCCTGCCATCATAGCGTTTTGCTGCTGAGCACCGCGATATATGTTTTAGGTGGACAGTGGGGCCCGGGGGGGGCTGTTTCCACCGAAAGGCTCAAACACAACAATCGCAAAATGAAAGCACCACACGAAAGTAGTTATCATCGTGTGTGTGTGTCGGGAGAGAGTTGGGTGGGTACCAGGTACATAGTGGGGCAAAGAGAGCCTGGGCCCCTGGCATGCGGCCTTTCTGCTGAGTCCCGCCATATACGTTGTAGGTAGAAGGTGGCAAACGGATGAAGGAAAGCAGAGGCCGTTAAAGTTCATCGCGAAGAAATTGAGAAGAGGTAATGAAACGAGGTCGCGTTTGTGGGGAGAGAGTTGCGTGGGGGTACATCAGCGGCCTCGTTGGACGAATGGTAAGGAGAGAGTTCGTGCAGAGGCAATCGTCGTAAGGAGCGAGTCCGTACGAAAGAAATCGAGGTGTCACTCTGTCAATGCTTTTGTTCGCTTACCGGCTGTGGGTTCGGGGACGGCTGCGGAGTCTCTCCCTCGCCTTGGCCACTCCTCGCCTTTCCTGCCGATCCTGTCGGAGACTCGGGAGGGGTATTCTCATACACGATCGGCCGTCCGTCTTCACCCACTTCGATCTGGAGCGCTCCGCCCTGTAACGGTGGCAGAGAAACGGAAACCGCGCACACTTTCAGGACGCTCCTCCCTGAACCGCGCACAATTTTACTTTTGGGGGCGAAGTAGTGAGCTTCTGAATTGAGGAGCGTTAGAGAAATTAGATGCTGCTTCCGCCATACGTATTATAGCACGCTTTGTTCGGCCATGATGTTTGTTTTGGCAGGCAGCCGACAACAGGAAAGTGTGCTAGATTACGATGTTGAGCTAGTCGTCGCGTGATGGCTTCACCGTGGCGTCCGATAGAGCAGTAACAAGAACGTTCGTTTCTTTAAATCGGGAAACATGATCCATGGAGTCGACACGGGTTACTGTTAGAAGGGTGGAACAGGTTGGCTAATATATCAATCAATCACTGACCCCACGTGACTCCTCAAGGGAGGCATTACCCTACGTAGTATTAGTATTTCCTGCAGCCCTAAGACGGTAACGGAGAAGGACGATCCGCGCGCGATCACATGGGGAGATATTTCATGTGCACGGAGCAGAGATCGCCACACACGCTACGGTAGAGTTACTATTAGTGTGCCTAAGTATTCCTGCGACTCCTCGCCTGACGAGCTCTACGCCTCGCCCAAAAACTGATTTTGAGCAAACTGAAATTGCAACCCGATTGAATCAACAAACCCGTGGCCTAGGTACACAAAAAAAATCATCTTGGAAAACAAGAACGAAATCTCGCCGACTTTGAGCTAAGGAGCCCTGTCGTCCAGAAACAGAAATTCCCCGTAAAGAGCCACCTCTGTCGGCAGATATAGCTTATTAATAGCTTATTAATAGCTTATTGATAGCACATGTCTGAGGGGGAAGCATCGAACCTGGAACACAAACGGCACATATAGTGGGAGGAAGGTAGAGGGGCGTGCTACTGTAGCGGCGGTAGAACCTGAATGTGTGTGGAACTACTCATTTGAGGCCCTCAATTTCTAAGCGCAGTGCAAGCTGAGCCCGGTACGCAGTCCCATCGGCTTGGCATCGATCGAAATAATATATATTAAAATACATGTCGGATGGAATGGTGGGTAGTAACTACGAGGGGGGTAGCACGTTTTGACTACAATAACGTGTTTTTGATCAAGGCCTGCGGTGAAGGGGTCCCCTTTCATACCCTCGGTTTTGCAGCCAGCGGCCCGGAGTTCTTCACAATTCGGGTGGCCTTCGCGATGTGCACCGCCATACAATTCTTCCTCTACGCTGACACGCAATCGTTTCAAAGCATTCTCTCGACTGAATGAAGTGCATAGTCACCCCCGGCGCGAGTGGCCTGTACTATGAATCGGTCAGAACGGAGGTGCCCCTTTGTTACCTCTATAGCAGCCTTGGTCCTTCTGAAAGGATAAGGTTCCTTGACCCAATACCGTCGGCTTGCCTTTTAGGTTTTTCAATACGCGTTCTTGGTATACCTAGACTATTTCGTCGCTCAAGTGTTTACCGGGTGGCACTTCTTTTTTCCTCTACTTATGTTTATGTCTGGGTGGGATATAAGACCATCTCAAGATGAGAAGAAGGAGCTTCGACGCATGCCGCTACGAATAGTACTACTGTAATTTACTACAGAAAAATGCACCATTTTTCACTGGGACTGCTCACTTGGGGAGTACAACTCTATACCTCGCCGAAACAAATATTTGAAGTAAACTACCAGTACCTGAATAGGCAACCCGATGAACAAAAAACCCATGGCCTATGCATAGGAAATAAACGAAATTCACACTGCATAACAGGAATCAAATTCCGACAAATTATTAAAATATTTGCCCTGAGAAGCCCCGTCAAATTCACAAAATGTTTGTGCCAAGAAGCGCTGTTGCTAATATTAATACATAGCATCGTACCACCCGCGTTCCTCCGAAAAATGGCGTGCACCCGTAATTGTAGTACGCGTCAACTCCTCTTCCAGATAAAAGTTTTGGCCTAAACGTACATCCCCTGCCATGGCATTCTGTTTCATTCTGGGGGTGGATCGAGCACGGAACAACGGCCGTTTCATGGCAGGGGTGATTACATCACACATGGCACAAGGAAAGTTTGAAATTAAAGGGTGGATACCTACCGTGCATCTACAACAGCACCGAATGGAAGCGACAGCCTCGATAGAGAGAGAGAAGGGGTGGCGGGAGAATACCTGACCGGTGATTGGCCACGCCATTGCGACCTCTCCGGGGTGTTCTCGTTCAAAGAGGTCCTTCTGTTTTTTGTACTTGCACGAGAACACGACTCCGGCGATGATGGGCCAGTACAACCAGCTCTTGGCCACGCCCGTCATGTACGTCACCAGGAACATCCCTCCATCCAGAGAAAGCTGCGGATATAGCACAGATCACGCACGACGGACAGATAGATGAGATCGCTGAATAGATCACAACAGATCACACACCAACTGTTACGGGGGAACGTAGTTTATAGGACCTACGGTAGACACAAAAACATATATATGTATCTATTTTTACTACCAACATATTTGGTCCTATTAACTACGTTCCCCCGTAATAGGTTGTTTGGTACCTTGCGACAATGTGTACATGTTTTATTCAAATGTAGAACGAACAATCGTGACATTTACCCAGATCTAGCGAGAAGCTGTCTCCGTAGTGCTGAGCTGTTCCAATACGTTGCGGTTGGGTTGCACTAAAGATCATTGGTGGAACGAGGGGATGCCACGGTGGAGGGGATGCCTCGTGTGTACCAGGTTGATCTAACATGATGAGCTCTAAGTCGTTTCGCTCGGATGCAGAAATTTACCGTTTCACAGTGATCGACATAATATATCTATATATGTCCACAGCAATGTATTCATAGAAGGATAACATTCTACGGCGCACAGCTGTAACTTTTAAGAGTCCTCCCACGGTAGGGGTTGCACTTCTTGGGGTCAAACGTTCCTGGCCGGTTGGGCTCCTGAAGTGAGGAACTACAGATGGTATGATCATTTTACGAGTATATTTGTTTTAGCGCTAGCGGATAGAAATGTTGATCGGGTTGCGCGAACGAAAATCTTGGAAGTCGCGTTTTGGGTGAGATATTGAGCTCCTCATGTCAGGAGCTCAGAAACGTATTGCTGCGCCCCTACCGTGGGATTACTCTTATTAAGGGAAATCGTGTGTGCAATCCTAGGATTGAGTTACGGTGCCCCTCATGCGAGGAAAAAAACAAGCCCTAGGTAGGTCCCTACCGTATTATTTACAGTACTATTGGTGTGGCAGTCCTATTAATACTGTAATAATATTGGTAGTATCATTCGTAGCGTGCGCCATTGCATGTGGTATAACAAACAACACAGTCCCGAGGTTGATTGATTATGTTCGATGCATATAATAAATCGCTGCGTGTTCTCAAACCCTATCTTAGTCTGGGTTGGGGGCGGGGAGGTAGGGGGTCTTGGTCAGGGTTGGGGTTGGGGCTTAACTTGGGTTTGCGGGTGGGGTTGAGATTGGGGCCGACGTAAGAGTTGACGTTCAAGTTGGGGCTGGGGTTGGGAATTGGGGCTGGAGTTGGCGTGAGGAGGAATTGGGTGAAGTCAAGGCTTTCCCGTGGCTGGGAGCTACAATCTGTATACCTAGGCTGCGGATTTTTTCACCGGGTTGCACTTTCAGTTTACTCAAAAAATGTTTGTGGGCGAGGGATACAGTAATCTAGTAATACTCATTAAGTGAGGAGTCTCAGAAGGCAAATAGCCTTAGAAGGCAAATACCAATGCTGCACCTTTACCGAAGCATGCTTAACCCTACCCCTAACACTAGCCCAAAAGTGTCTTCGGCGGTGCTCTAGGCCCGGACTAAAGCGAAGACCGTCCCCGTGTGTTGCACTGCAGTAACCGGTTTCGTGGGCTGTAACCAGAAATGTGTGGTATGAGCGCTTACCGAGATACTGATGCCGAAGACCAGCCACACGATGGAGACTATTCCAAACAGCCGTAGCACCAGAGCCCCGATGCACTCGACGCAGGTCTTCACGCAGCCGTCGTTGTCTTGCACACACCCGCATGTCGCAAGAAATTTCAGGATGGTACTGCAACATGTCACATCGCATGCCCGGCGTGCGTTGGGGTCAGGTTTAAGGTTGGGATTTGATATAGCATCCTTAGGGTTGGGTTAAGATGTGAGGGTTGGGGTTGGCGTTAGGACAGAACGAAAAAGGAGCAACGTCCACTTTGAATAAACCCAAAATGTTATTTGATCGCGTTTGCACTCGAATAATATTCAAAAATATATCGGATAATCCGTACAAAGGATAATCATACTTCGGGCTAGATTGTTGATTGAGTCATCCCACGGTTGGGGTGCAGCAATAAGTTTCTGGGCTACTAGCATCATTACCTTAGTACCTCACCCAAAACGTAACTTTGAAGGCGTTCGTTCGCACAACTCCACCAAACTTTCTGTTCGCTAGTCCATAAACAATAAACTCGTCCAACATTATCGTACCAAACGGTAGTTCCTCACTTGAGGAGCTCAGCCGGCCAGAACATTTTGGCCTAAAAAGCGCAACCCCCACCGTGGGATGGATCCACGCCGCGACAGGGGGGTGAGGTAAGGCCCTCTCTTGAAGCGAGGACCTTGTCAATGTTCTCACAATGGAGGTTTGCCGTGTATTCGTTATAAACCTACAGTAGCGCATGGATATGTGCTAAGATAGAGGTAGCACGTTTGGCGATTTGTTTTGTTTCTGGATGACGAGGCACCTTAACCTAGAATCGTCGGAATGCACTCTTGTTTTTCGAGATCATCTGTGTTGCACACATCGGCCGAGAGGTTGTTCATCGGGTTGAATGTTTAATAAACTCAAAACCGGTCTTTTTGGGCGGGGTATATACATAGAGCTCCTCAAATGAGGATGCTCATAAAACAAAGTGGTGCACCTCTACAGAAGCATGGGTCATCTTATCTGAGGATCTATCCAACATCGTCGGAATGGCATGTTCTGCATGGGTATCTTACCATGGTTCTCGTTGGTCATGGGAGTATCCAACAGATTGCGCTTTCAACGCAGTCTACAGTAGGGAGGATGTTAGATGCTCCTCGCATGAGTATTACTAGATTACTCTAGATTACTCTAGATTACTGTATACCCCACCCAAGCACTATCTTGAGTATACTGAAAGTGCAACTCGATTAACGAAGCCATGACCTAGGTATTCAAATCGTTACAATTGCAGAGCAAGAAAGGCTATTCCTTCCGACGAATTTGGGTTAAGGACCTCCGTCATTCAGAAACCAAAACGCCAAAAAGAGTTTTATCTACCTTAGGCACACGATTGATACACTGTGGTTTTGGTGTACCATATAGTCGCATCAGATACACTTGTAAGGGATGGTAAATGAAGTTACCTGTAAGGGACGAAGCAGGCCGCAATGATGAAGGACAAAAAGGACCGTGGCATAACATTCTCGCACGCTTTGTCATAGAGACAATCACTCAGTTGATACACTGTGGTTTTCTTGGTTCATACAGAAGTCAGTGTGATCTAAATCTACCGTGACTGTATTGGGTGCAGTTGCAATGGTTTTGTGGGCGACATGGTCAGAAACATAGATGGCGTTTACCTGTAAGGGACGGTACAGGCCGCGATGATGAAGGACAGAAAGTACCAAGGCATAACGTTCTCGCACGCTTTGTCAAAATCGTCGACGGAGACCTTGGCAGGGGACAAGACGGACGGCAACAAGCGAAACAATAGCAGTGACATCAGCACATCAACAGTGACATCGGTGCAGCAGTGACATCAGCACATCAACAGTGACATCGGTGCAGCAGTGACAACAGCACAGCAGTGACACAGCAACATCATCAACAGTAAAGTCAGCGTCAGCTGTGGCATCGACACATGCTACGGTCGAGGTGTCAGTCTAGCAAGTCTGGCATTCCCCTCCCCGCCTCGCGTACCACGTCCTCGTTGACCCCGCTGCCCGAGCCACAGATGTCCTCGTCCTCGAGCCCGTCCGTCAGCCTGCCCACGTACTGGTTCAAGCACCCTGGCTCGCATATAGCTGCACTGTCGCTGTTGGACTGGTAGCGTTTTCCAGTTGCAAACGGCAGAACAAAACATCAGAATTTCCAGGTGTAAGCGACGAAAAGCAGGCAGCGGCAGTTTGAGATGTAAGCGGTAGGAGATAATCAACGGTCTAGGCCGAGATATAACGTATCAGAAAGGCGGATTATAAAACCACGGTGTTTCCAGGATGTAAATAGAAGAAGAGAAAATAAACTGCAGTATCATTCGAGGTATACGTGGCAGAAGAGAACCAACAGCAGTAGCCCCCGACGTAAACGGCAGAACTTGCTAAACCAAAGAGACCGGCGGGGGCAAAAGCAATGGTTATTGTACCCAGCGCAGATGAAGAAGTACGTACAAAAATATGGCATCTACAGTACCAGGTTCTTGTTGAATTGCCGGGGTGTTCTTATTTCATACATGACCGGTGTTGTATGGCCATAGACCCTCGCATCTCTACAATGCCGCGAGGGAGCACGTCGGATTTTCCCCGACCAGGCAGGAATCGCGCGCACCAAGCGCGAAGCGCCGTGGGTGTTCGGTGAGTCGCAAGAAGAGTGAGTTGCGTTCTAACAAACAAAAGTGAATAATCGGTACATCATTTTCTTCCCCCACTTATGGCGTAAATTGACGCGGGCTATGATAAAGGTAGCAATGCTTGGCAAACGTATTGCCGACAGGCGGGGCTCTAACCCTATTTTACTTGAGGAACTATCGTACCTAATATCGTTGGAGCAGCGTTTGTGTTTGCGAAGGTGTGCATTGAGTATCTCTAGATCAACGGGGGGGTGTTCGCCGGATTGCGGTTTCATGTTGTCTCCACAGTCAGCTTTGGGTGAAGTATGGAGATAAAAGGAGGTGCACCGCTACCACCGTAGAATGCGTATTTACCCGTTTAAATAACGTATCATAGGTCGTGGAAATGTTCATGGGGCTGCACGTTTAGTTTGTCTAATCAAAGCCGACTTATGGGAGTGGTGTAGAGTTCCTTTAGTGAGGGACACATGGTACTGTTAATAACAATACGGGACAGGTGCACGATTAGTATTTGCCTTCTGAGGGTCATTCCTTGAGGAGCTCCATACCATGTTTTTGCAGAAATTTAAACTGAAACCCCTTGAACAAGCCCATGGCCTATTAATTGGAACATAAATCAAGCATCGTAATGCGCACCAAGAATAGACGATTCGATGGTTTTGGGTTAAAGGAACCCCGTTGTTAAAAACACCAATGTTGCAAAAAGGTGCTATATGCTGCAAAAGGGTGTTCCACTAATACCTAGTCTATCGTATATAGCACACGTCGAGGAGCCTCAGAAAAAAGTACCGCACCCCTTCCATAGCATGCCTCATTACCTACTGCATCTCCCCTACCCCTATCGTACCAACATATATATGTCACCTGAGTCATCCCACGGTAGGGGTGCAGCAATAAGTTCCTGAGCTCCCGACATGAGGAGTTCAATATCTCA
>JBBMKB010119278.1:0-20481 GCA_037833945.1 Alaria marginata
TCTACGTCATTCTTCGATAAGAACCAAAGTCGTATTTTTCTGGTATTTCTTGTGAAATTCAATTAATTTCTGAAAAAATAATCGAATTACGATTTTTCACGTTCTTCCTAATAGGGGTCCTGTACTGTATTGCGTAAAAAATAACCTTGAGAGAACATGTGTGCTGGCACAGGAAGCTACCGGTATTTCATGGTAGTTGCTACAGGTACTCGTACAAATAAAATTATTATCATGTTTGCCGTCCGACAATGTGCAGCATGAGATTCAAGGTTAATCACTCATACCGTGGCGGTCCCACTTTAGTGCGGTGCCGTGCCAGACGAAAATCACCGCGCTAAATTGGGACCCCGAGCTATCTCAGTTTAGTGCGGTACCGCATTAAAATGGGATTCAACATAGTGCGGTACTGCACTAGAGTGGGATACATAACCCATTTCAAAACCCAAAACAAGGGACCGGTCCCACTTAAGTACAGTAGTGCCGCACTAAAGAGGGACCCCGACCTAAAGTGGACCGCATTAAAGTGGGATCTCCATTGCACCTGGTTCTGTGAACTGATGCCGTACCAGTATGCAAGCACCCCCAGAAAGAAAAATATGGAAAACTAAAAAGGGAACCTAATGCACCGCGCACGAGTCAAACTCAAATGAAAATACCGAAGCAACACCCCAGGTCCCCAGGCGTATCTGTCACCCTGTATTACGGTGCGCATCGACAGCAGCAGTACCTTATCGGCATTGCTCCGTTTTCGGAACAGCCAAAGAGTCGCGTGTTGATTTTTCGGAAGGTCGATTGCTTCATGACAGCTGTTGAAAAAAAAAACACACTGCAGCCCGTTCGTCATCTCGGTCTCTTACGTATGTATACACGGTACAATTCGATCAAAAACGCTAGCCATCCTAGCTTATGGCAAGTGCTTCGAGAGGCGTCGTAGTTGCGCCGAAATATCTCGACAGATTCGAAAGGGCAAGCGCATACAGCAGTACAGGACAACCACGTCTGTACAGGACACCTATCATATGTATGAATAGTAATAAGTAAGAAAATATACAGATACCACGTATATAATACCTGGTATACAAGAAGACGAGCAGTGAGAATGTCAGGCTGAGAGTTGCAGGCAAAATAAGAAATCCGGGAGCCTTTATATTGAAGTTAGTGTAGAACGCACCCTCTCCCAAATAAGAAACCCAGCCTGGGTCAGCATTCCTGTTTCTTCTTGTTAATTATATACAGTACTACAGTAGTACTAAGTGTAGATATAGTTAGGGGTCGTGGACTGTAATTGCGGGCGATCCGAAAATAAACCCTCAGCTACTGCGTACCAGGTGGTGACTACCAGGTGTATGATACGTCGACGGCTGATGTTACGCCTTTTTCACGGCAGTAATACACAAATAGTTTACCGACACAAACCGAGTGTGCGAAACCGATCGTGAGCGCCCGGACAGCAGTATAAGCCTACAGCAGCAGCACCAGGAGCTAAAAATACTAAACTCATAATAGTATGTAACACGCTCCGACACACACACATGGGGTGGCACGTGATAGCGCCAGTATGATAACCGCGTGCTGTGGGTGCGGTGGTTCCCGACAACTTACGAGTACGTGCTCTGTACTTTACCGACGGTCTTTTTTCACGGTCAACACCCACCCAAGACCCACCACGTGGAAAATTTCTCGAAATTCAAAAATTCAAAATCTCAAAAAAAAATCACGTACAGAATTCTTTGATACAGCAGCTCCATGACAAACCTTCCGCTTCGCCCACCCTTGTATTCGGGCGACTGGCTCAATATCTCCACCACCTGCCGTAGCGATTCCAGGAACAGCTCGCCGTGCCCGAAAAATTTAACGCCATTTAGGATTACCTGCGTGCGGGGAGGGGCGTGAGGCAAACAAGCAGCAAGTCTTATAGTCTACATACATACCGGTAGGAAACAACACAAAAATGCCGCAGAAAATATAATATTGGATCAATTGTTGTTATTGTTGTTGCCGCACCGACTGAACTCTGTGATGACCAAAGCAGCAATCAGCAGGAGCAGCAGCAGCAGCAAAGCAACAGCCGCACATGAATGATTGCTCTCGTATGACAGGACGATACGTATTCGTATATTTCTTATTTTTTGTAATATATACGGGGGGGAAAACGCCGCGGAGCGTTCGCTTGAACGGCCGCCGAACAGCAGCCGCCGGACTTTATTGCCCTTTCCCTGTTCCCCCCACCCCCGATCACACCGAGGGGGCTGACTCTCGCGGGGTATACAAAACTTGAGCTTATATAGATGGTGCAACAGAGACAAAGCATTGTTGGCGCTGCCTGACGACTAGGGGCAGTGCACCGCGCACCACCGCTTACACCGCACCGCACACAGCAGCGCTCACCGCGCTAACAAAAACAGCGAAAACAAACACAAAACATGTACCTGGGGTACGATGTATTATATTCACATGTACGATACCACGATGATACAACGAACGATGCACAGCGGTCGTCGTTTTTACGTGGTCCGCGCAGAATTTCCCTTCGGGTGCGGAACATCATTTCATGTTTTTTTGTAGGTGGGACGACCTGCTTCGACGATAAAATGATTGATGATGCCGGTGGATAATTCGATTTTTGCAAAAAAAAAACAAATACTCGTGTGAACGCTGCAAGCTGCAAACAACGTGTGTGTGTGCGCTGCTGTGCGGCTCGGAACGAGTGGCGCGAACGTAGTGCGCGGGGCAGGGGGGGGGGGGGTGGCTGTATTATCCGCGCAGCACGCATGAGAGGGGGGAGGAGGTGACGCCAACTCGCATTTATGCTGTGTGTGTCGTACATCTTCCCTTGATGTCATTGCATTGCCGCTGCTGTACACTGTGTTATACATCAGTGTCGTTTCGCGCCAACTTTGCAGCTCGACTTGTTCGCGAAAGACGTGAAAGACGCACATTTCGGGGAGAATTAAACCGTGCGCGGCGGGCTCTCTGCGCTGAACCGATCACGCAGGGGGCACCTCGACGCATCGACCCGGGTGGTAGGGGATATCAGCGAGGCCGCGACGGGCGAAGGTCAACAGGGTCGGCACTCTCGGCACGCTCAAATAGTAGCTATCAAATTGCCTCACTCACGTTCTCTCGAAGCAAGTCGTTGATGGCTTGCTTGGACTCGACATTGCTGTCGTTCAAGGGTATGCAACTGAAGTGTTCCGGAAAGTTCTGGAACGCGGTCAGCACGGAGTCGCGATTGCCCTCCCGGCAGAGGGTCTGTACCGTATCGATGACCGCTTCGTTCATGTGGAACCTCCGGCCAGTCTTCCTGCTGTGTGCTCTCCGCCTGTAGCGTCAATAAAGCTGCTGCCCTCTTCTTGACAAATGAATCTGAATTGAAAGATGGAAAAAAATGTCAGGGTTTCTGCAACTGGAAGCATGTCGTGTCGATATATGCGGGGATGTTTCAAAAGTCCTGCAAGCGTGCAAGTCCATCCACCCTGCTTCTGCATTGCAAGCCGCGCAGCACATGCCTAGGCGTTTGCTATACCACTACTATGGCGCGTAGAGCTCGTCCACCCCCGTTACCGGTGACTGTCCTCCGAGGGCATTCGTCCGGTGTCCAAGCTGTGTGCTTCCTCGGCGAAGATGTGCTGCTCTCCGGGTAAGAGACGGAGGTTGAGGAAGCTTTAGTTTTTTTCCCGTCAGTTTTTTTGTCGTTGAATGTGTTGCGCGTGCAGTATACTTACCTGATCTGTGGTATACTGGCACCCCAGGCAGGTCATGCGACACCTGACCGACAACTGCCGATGGAGATGATAGCATGTGTCTTTGCTCTGCATTATCCGAACAATTTGTTGCCGTACCAGCTGTAAAACGTCGTGGGAGTAGTATGATTTCAATATGCATGGCGTTGTTTCTGTTTTGAATCCCAGCAGCACCAGAACAACACCAAAACCTTTGATAGATCCTTGCTTTCTTTATGTGTGCCGCCTTGCTTTGTTCTGCTTCCCATGATGTCTGTTCGGTCACCGTTCGTATTATGAAAAATGTCATAGCACGATGTTCAACGTGCTCCGTATGGTACTGCCGGTGAAAACAACCTCTTGGTTGACAGACCATACAACTGAAGTACAACAAGGTACTGGGTATACACGAAGATAACACCAGTAGGATTCTCCGGTGTGATGATCGTTGATGGAGATATATACACAGTGCGGCTCGCACGAGTAGTTTCATGTCTTTCGGTATGTTCTCAATTTCCAACTCCAACCTACTGCTGTAACTCACGACGAGGAGACGATGCGTAAAAACACGCGCGAGTGCGATATCCGGTATCATATATACCAGCTCCTCTGTCTGTCCTTCTGGCGGATGCTTGTTATTGCTCTGAGTTGGGGGCTCCTAATTGTTGTGCTCGCCATACCGAATCGCTTGTACAAAGTTCAGGCTCAGTACACCAGCAGCAAGCAGCATCATCCGCGTGCCTGGCAGTACGTACGTAAATGTGTATGATCGCGTATCAAGATGCTACTCGAATTCATGTCACTGGTGTCGTGGCTGTCTCTGTAATTTTATTATTACCTGGTGAAGAACTACGCCTATTAATAGAGTGTACCAGGAGTGTGATGCTCTGGAGTCCGGCCTCGTTCCATCAAAGATATACATACATATTCCATCATTTACACCCCCCCCCGGCGCCCCCGCGCAAACATATTGGTGCATTTAGACTGAACGCGTTTTTTAATTATGACAGGAGAAAGGCTTTTTCTCGCCTCCCGGCCCAAGTATCCGTGGCTTCGTGCCGTCCCACCCTGGTTGTCTCAAGGGATGGAAGATTGTAGCCTCGTGCGTACGTACGCATACCTGTCGTACCCGCAGGGTGAAGTAAAGACCGAGGGGTTCGGTTGTCTCTTTGCGTGTATCTGTAGAAGGGGGAGCCGGTGAACGACGTTCGTATCATAGCTCTGTCTGAGATTGCGGCATACGTGAAGATTTGTTTTCGGGAAAAAACGATCATAAGATACGATCGATACCTCCCGGAATGTGCTTGCGGGTGGTTCGTGAGCATCACCCAACGCGCGTCAACATATAATGGGAATTGGAGTGAGTTGGGGGAGGGGGGGGGGAGAGGCGTATTTTGTATATTGTGATTCAGGGCTGGTACATTCCGTATGCACGTCTTCTAATATTAATGGAGAAAGGATGGATAGAAAAAAGCGAAAAGGCACAACAGCGAAAAACAACCGCGATTCAGCAAAGTTATTATTGATACTAGATACCAGGTAGTCGACTACATGCGTCCACGTATTTACTATTAGTAAAATGTAGAGCTCTTACGAGTAAAGGGAAAGGTTTGCTCGACACCCTCCTGGCTGGCGACAAATGTAATAACGCCCGGACTTTCCAGGCCCACTGCGCACGGACTCGAGCCTGTCCAACGCAATCAATCAAAGGTCGACTCTTGGTGCAGAGTATTCGCATTTGGGGCCGCTTGTTTCATCTCCTTCTGTAGTAGAGCCTAATCAAAGTGTTGATTAATCATGTTCAAAGAGTTTCTCCTCGTTTCCTTTCGGCGTGTTGAACAAACAGTTTTACGTACCCAGGAGTAAATATGTAAATATAGCCCTCTGCACTCTGCAATATTTCGCCCCCGTCATTACATCATAGGTCGCAGGACGGCGTTGTCAAGGTGTGGGACCTGGAGCGTCGGAGGGTCTGCGCCGAGTTCGAAGCGACTAGCCACGGCATGGGCGTCCAGAGACTTGATCGCCTGGGCCGGAAGAAAGTCGTGAGGTGAGGAGCAACGCGCGTGCGTTTCTCTCGTAGTTTTGTTCGCGCGATCTGGCCACGAGGTCTGCCTGCATGAAGCCGTGATATGGGACACCCGCATGACGCCTCGGCTTGTCTCTTGTGCCTGCTCACTACCCACGGATCCATGGAACATGTGAAAACACGTATCGTATCTTGCGCGAAATTCGATAAGCGCACGTCTACATATTTAGCCATTGTGAAAAACGGGGGGTGGGGAGGGGGCGACGGAGAGTGTGAAGCGGACTTTTTTATCCTCACGCTCGATGTGTACATAAAGCAGTCGTGTAACCGATGCGCATGCAACTTATCCGTTACGTGTTCAGTACGGTAGTACACAGACACGGACGAACGTGTTGCTTGTCAGCGCTGACGGCACCCCTATCACGACAGAGCTCCTGGCATTCCTATTATAGCCTCAAGCAACATGAAGAGTGTTCTCCTTTTGAGCTCTTCTTGGCGAGAGGAGGAATACCGGTGTATGCTATCGAAGAAGGTAGCAAACATGGAACGCGCTTGAATCTCGAGATACCGCATTTGTTTGCGCTCCGATTTGCTTTAAACGCGCCGAGCCACCCCCTCCTCTCGCGTACATTTCCAACGACCTGGGGATTAACGAACCACACCCCCTGTTAACGAACGCCTCGCAGCCAGGGTCGGGATGGCATCATCAAGGTATGGGACGCGGAAAGGTTCGTTGGTGGCGATGCCGGAGCAGGAGTCCAAAAACAAACAAACGGCCACAGTAACGCCACGCCGGGGGCGCTCACGCCCGAGCCCCTGCTTGAGCTCCCTACTAAAGCGTTTCACTTCTGCCAGTTCGCGTTGACGCGATGGCGAGAAGAACCGGTCGCACAGGGCGGGACTGCTAGCGGGAGCGGCGACCGCGAGGAACGTGGGGAGGGGTCGGGGCAAGGGCGGTGTGGCGGGAGAAATCGCGATCTGCGTAACACCTCTGACGTTGTCGATCCAGACAGAGGCTTACAGGAGGAACCGCGGGAAGAATCAGGGGATGGGGGGTTGTTTGGTGGCGAGGGGGAAGCACGCACGCAGTCGAGCGAGGAAGATGTAGGGCTTGTCGGGGAGGGGACAGGGGCTGCACCGGCGGCGACGGTACCGACCGAAGAAAACCTCTCCAGCGGTTCCTTTGCGGAGAACACCATGCTTGCGGCCTGCAGCGAACAGCACTCGGTGAGCGCAGCGATCGCACCTATGCACGCCCGGGCTTGTGTAGATGGAGCTCGTGGGGCATAAGTTTTCCTTTCCATTGCGGTCGGTTGTATTCGCGGTGGAACGCTGACATCACCACAATTATGCTCAAGGCCCGCAGCGCGATTTAGTTCGCGATCCATTCAGCTCTGTGAGAGTATCGTGAGTGGATGTCCTTGATCTTTAGAAGCTGAAGTTATTTGCTTGTCGTGCGTGCGCAGGTGTGCTTGTGGGACCTCCGAGCAGGGCCAGCGTTTAGCATCTCTCCTACAGACGCAGAACGGAAAGGTGAACCTCCACGCACTTTTGTCTTTCCTTTGCTAAACTGAAACACCCGCTGACCAAGCAACGTGTCTGCTCCCTGCCCCTTATAGACTGTGCCCCAAGTATAGTTTTAAATGCAGACCGGGTAGCCCAGCGACGAAGGAAACGCGTCACTTTTCCCAACTTCATCACGCGTTATGGCTGTATGAATGAGATGGGGGAGCGCGCCCGTGCGATATGAATGCTGCCATGATATTCAAAGCCTACCCGATGTTTTCAAGAGCTTGCTATCGTGAGCAGTATGTTTTCTCTGTCAGCGTTCCCATCCAAGCGATACTGTTTTGATGTGCGCTCCCCGACTGGCCATTTTTTTGTCCTCGCAAGCTCACTTTCCCGCCTCAATTTGGGTCTGTACCAACCCACCTCGATTGGCGTCTGTACCAACCCACGACATGTTTTACTACAGAGGTAGCATTTTTGGCCGAAAAACATGTACTTCGAAGTATCACTCACCGGGCTAACTACCCAATAAAATCGGAACTCCACTTCTGTTTTAAACCATACCAGGTAACTCGCTGTATACGTAGGCCATGAGATTCTTCATCGAGTTGCTGTTTCATATTTTCTCGGGTTCGGTTTTAGAGCCCAAGAGCCTCAGAAAAATTAGGTGCGCCCCTTCCGTAGCAGCACGCGTCCCACCTCATTTTGCGCATCTACCTACCTAATGCGGACCTATCGCACAGGCATGGTGATGTGCATGCGCCTGCTGGGAGAGTCGGCTTCGTGCGCGAGCCCGTTTGCGGTGGTGGGTCACGACAGCGGCCACCTCTGCGTCTACGACGTGCGGGCCACGTCGGCGGAACCATTGATAGAATCACGCCTGCACGACGAACCATGTGAGAACCGCTCCGAAGAACGATGTAAGAAGCGCTCGGAGGATTGATGGGCGAATCGAGTAGTAGCTGCTGAGAGAAAGGAGGGGGGCGTTGTAGCCGAAGCCGAAACTGATCCATGAGATTCGATACACATTCGAACTTAAAAAAAAAAATGATGAGCATACAACATGTGTTAAGAGTAATTTTTTGCGCGGAGTTTAGTCCAAACGTCGTTTTGAACCCCATGGTATTGCCATGGCGGGGAAGATATTCGAGCGGTGATGACTGTGTGAGAAAGACGTGTCGTACCATCGGACACGCTTGGTTTTACGTAAAAGTTCTTCGTTCGTATATTTGTTGGCTCTACGTACAAGTTATTTGCTTCGTCTCTTTCCGAACGCTTTAGTATGAATACAATGCTAGCCCCGTGAAGGCTTGCTCTACCGTGGAGCAGCAACTGTGCGTGTGTTAGCGGAAGCAGTGGCGTGTGTTTGCGGTGCGGTGCATCTCTCCGGCTGATCTTGGAGCCTCCCCACACGTGTTGAAAGAGCACCCCCCACCCGCCCGCCGCCGCCCCTTTGCTGTTTGGCGCGGAAAACAGTGCTTTGTGTCGACGTAGGGTCTTCGTGCACCCAAGGCGTATCCGGTTCCGCCGGCGACAGGGTCAACGTGTTCAAAATCAACACTAAGAAGGTGCGAGGAAGCCTGAGTCGAAGGCGGCACTGTTGTCTGTATTGCGTCACAATATTTTTTTCTGGTTTTGGTACTCAACCTCAGGTGATATGTCGAAGTTAACTCTGACCGTTGAAAGTGAGAAAAGTCTAAGAAAAATCCGCCATCGTATGATTTCCAGCATTCGCTCCAGACGCCGTGTTTGCGCTGTTAATACGCACTCGCAGCTGGAGGAAACACAGCATACCTCATAGCTCTGACTGGCGCAAAACGGCTAAATACTGTCGTATTGTCTAAACCCTTTCACTGCTGGAAAAACAAATCCCGCACTAATTTCAAGTAGTTTGGCCCGAAAAACACGGGTGCAGTTCGAAAGGAGTTAAGGCGCCATGAGTCACGTATCGGTGCGGCGGTGCAAGGTAGGTAGCTAGACACAGCAGGTTTATTCCTGGTGGTGTTAAATGTGACTTGCGCTTTGCCGGCGCTTCGAAACGCTTCGTGCCACCGCCAGAGATGCGATATAAACGTATGTAACAACACCCGTAATTTTCTCGTCAGCGCCAGAGATGCGATATAAACGTGACAGCAGTAATGTTCTCGTTGCCCGCAGGGATTGTGCGAGGTGGTTGAAACGTTCCGCTCCGAGCACCCGGGGACGTCTTGCGTCGAGATTCGCCGCGACCAGAAGATTTTCATATCTGGAGGCTGGGACCACAGGTAATGGCACGCAAGATTTTCCATAAGAATTATAAAGGTGTCTCAGCTGTGAGATCGAGGATTTTGTCCAAACTCATATTATTTGCAAGCTGCGTGTGATTGGTCGAAACTCATCTTTGCACGCTGAGTGTGATTTTGAACCCCCCCGGCTTTCCATGCGAAAGTGGCGTTACCACTGTGATAGCACGAAGTGGTTGCAACGGGACATGGAGCTTGTGCAGGGGTGGTGATGACTATTTTTAATAACAGTCGAACCCGAATAATCCCCAACCTTTCTGAACAGCGAACAACTGACTGCTTGCTACCAGCTGCTGTAATTCGTCATATGCACAATGAGACTTGCGTCGTCCCCACTTTTTACCGTGAGCTGAGCCTCGCGCGGTTTTCAGTTGTTTAAGGCCCCCGTGACATACCGCAGCAGTAATACGCTTTTCAGTCACTCACGCAACTATCGCCTAATATATAGCGCAACATCGACGAGTTATTTTCACACTCTCGAGCCGCGAACCGACAGTTCGTAACAGCAGCCGGCAGCTGTCGACCCATCTTCTCCCGGGGTGTAGATCACATTCGGCATCATTGACCATAGCGCGCGCCCGTCTGCCTGTCCTCGTTCTAAATTTTGCAAATCAGGGTTCGAGTGTTCAGCTGGAAAACACCGCGACCCCTTGCGGTGTTGCGGTCTCACGAGGGGAGCGTGTACAGCGTTGCGCACAGCCCGCGGATTGGCGGCTTCGTGTCGGGCTCTGCAGACTCGCGTGTGGCCGTGTGGGACATGTTTCCCGACAGATAGCCCTTTGCGGGCGCTTTGCATTCGAAACGAAGCCCGGCCCGGGATGCTCCGGACATGGAAATAAAGAACAGTCGCGGCGATCATTTTGGGAATAAATGTATTTTATCATGTGTTTCTCTACTTGGTGTGCCGGTATGAATGAGCTATAAGTCTGCACTCCTGCCACCTCGCCTGTTGCGATAACCTACAGCAGTAAGCAGCGGCGATCGATTTACAGCAGGTATCCTGCTATTTTGACAAAAAAGCGGGCCGCCGGTTATCGACCGAAATTGAAAACAGTTGCCCGAGCACGGCTATTTTCTGTGTGGACATCTATCGAGTTTATCGGTCCACATGTCGATCGCAAATGGCGTCACGGGGGCGATGCGAGGTTGTGCATCAACGCGCTGTGCACTCCTTTGAAGAGGGAAAACCCCAACTGTCATTACATTAAAAAAAAATGTAGCAATGTCAGTCGCTGACGTGCAGCCAACTGGCTGAAAAAAAAAACAGCCGCTCGTCCGCAAGGAAAACCAGAAAAGCCACCAGCCAAAAACGGAACACAAGGAAGAAAACCCCTAGGAAATCGTGCAAGGAAACAGGAAAACATAGAGGTAAGTGTGTGTCCTGTGTACATCTTCCTCTCACACGGACCCCTCAACCGAAACTCGGAACAAGGATGCTCGCTTCGCTCTCCTTACTGAAGACGAAAGTGTCGCCAATATTACTGCTGGCTCACCACGAAAGGCAACCGAATTGAACCTGAAAATAGGCCCACAAAAGCGCGGTTCCAATTGGTGCCACTGTTGCCGTACGTAAAACTCTACACACGGAAATAAACACCAGTCACGACAGTTCTTTTTTCGGGCGCCCTCGGTAATTACGCAAAACAGGTACAGGTACGTACGTAGATTTCGCGGCAAAAAGTAGAACCTGCTAGAAAACGGGCACGAAAAAAAGAACGTTACGACACTCGACATCATAGGCGTTGAGACGGTGCCGTTGAAAACATGTGTCTCTGACAGAGATGGTCTACACTTCACTGATCGCGCTACTCGCTTGTCGCACGCTCTATCTCCGTGGCGGCAAGCTGAACACCGAGAAGACTTCCTATATGTAACGCCACGTTGTTGCTTACTTCGTACTTCGTCATCGATCTACGAGTATTGCTGTGATAACCTTGTCTACGATGGGAGTATGGCGGGTACTCCGCCCGTGAGCAGTAGTACAAGTTAACATACGCCAAACCAAATACCAGGAACCATATGTAAGAAAATACCCGAACGCAAAAGGAACGTGCGATTTCCGCTCCCTTCGTATCGCCATCTCGCGTCGTCGTTTTTCGCGCTCACGAGGAAACAAGCTACCGCCCACGGTAACACACACGAACACACACGAGTGCAACATCCGTACAGAGCACATACCATACTCAACATGTTCGCCCCTCGGACTGCTCTGTCTCACGACAAGAACACGATGTCTGCTACTCTACTACTGGTATATCAACCTGCTCGGTACGTTTCAACATGTTCGCCCTAGGACTGTCTCATAACGCTGTCTGCTACTACTGGTATCAACCTGCTGGGTACTGTACGTATCCCAGTCTACCGGGTATTATACTTGCGTGCTTCGTCCCCCACCCCCCAAGCAACGCCCGTACAACACCGGTTCGTTTCGTCAAAGCGCTTGAGGACGTACTAAGTCTCCGAGATACAAAGCCATGAACCACGCACTGCGAACAACGTAATAAGCCGTGAGGCCGAACATAGTGAAGGTGCAAGCGTTCACCATTATCTTCTCTGCCGGGTAGAACGCGTACGTCCCGGTACTAATGGAATAATGGTAGTAGTGCCGCTTGACCCACGCAATGGGACCCATTTTTACCGCTCCCACCTATACCCAACTACTACGGAGTCCCCACCAAAAAAAGGCCAGCCGTCCGATCACAGCAGTAGTCCTCGCTCCGCCTGCTCCTCCTGCTCCTTCTCGCCGGGTGGCGTGCTCTGCCCCTGGGGTGGGCTGTTTGTCTTCTGTGCAGCTCGCCCTTTCTGCTAAGGGAGCGTGGACCAGCCAAGCCAGCCAGGTCTCGAGGTGGTTTGAACGTCACCGCCAGCAGCTTCGTGAATAGCTGTCCACCAGCGACCTCTTCGCCCCCTTTCTAATGGGACTGGCTGTCCTCTCAAGCACCTAGCTCCTAGCTCTGCTTGCCGCGTGCTAGAGGTCACGGCGGCGTCACGGAAGAAGCCGCAGGTCGCCGAGATGAGATGATTACCCACTTTTTGAAGCTCGCTAGAGAATTTCTTCCGTGATGAGAGCACGAGACCACCTCCAGTTCTGAAGCCGTCGCCTTTCCCTCCACCTAGTGTCCGCGTACGATCAAGAGCGTGCTGTAACTTCTTGCGAGACGGCAGCAGTGTCTTCAGGTTGTCGGGGTGCAGCTTGCGCGATAATTGCTCTGATGTCACATCAAAGCAAGGCAACAGAAACAACAGCGATTTGGTGGAGTTACAACGATATGGAGGCGGATAGCAGTTGGGAAACAGGGGATGTTAAATATGCGGCGTAATCACTTGCCTCAGCCCTCAGCCCAGCCCCAGATCGCACAGCAGCAGCAGTGCCGTGTGCTGTCAATCTGCGACGCGTCTTTACCACCAACATTATCATTACCCGATGTGAGCTCTTTAGTGAGATTCCTACCGCAGTGTGGCAAAGTAGCAGACCTTAGAACGACCTCCTTGATTATAAATCAAGTGTCGTCGAACTACAGGTTCACAGCAGTGGCAGCAAGAAACACAACAGGCAGGCAGCGGAGCTTTACCCCCGGCCTAGCCTTTGAGTTCACAGGAAATCAGCTCCGGAGAGCTATACACGTATCTCCCGCTTACAGGCTCGTGAAATATGCCGATCGTAGGGCACGGATTCGATATAGAAATGCGCTGCCAAGCGGCCAGAAATAGATGCTGGCAGTTGCGGTGGCGGGAGTGGTGAACCCACAACAGGCGAGAGGATACAACGAGACGCGGATTTTTCTCGGCGGAGTGCGCTAGGAACAAGGGCGGGGTGGGGGTACAGAGCAGAGCACCCTTGTGGCCGAAGGTAAGGTCCAGTGTGCGTTTTTGGGTGCTCGGGGAATGCTTGTGACACTGTGTCAATAATTTTGCTTTGTTGTTTGAGCGAAGATGCTCCCGTGTATACGTACTGCGGTCGAAGTGCTCTCATGGGGTGAGAAGTGCTGTATGCATAAATTTGCAGTTTTGAATGTTTGAATTGCGGATGGATCGTGGCAACACGTCCCCTGGCGCTTTTCGTCGTAGCTACTGTGGGCTATGCCAAGCGAGTCTGAACGTCTCAATTCCTGAGTCGTGGGTTTACCTTGGTTTTCTTGTACTGTCTGGCAGTGTTAATGTTTATGATCGATGTATCATTCGTTGAAGCTCATGCTACACATCGTCGGAAGGCAAACATAGTAATAATTTTCGTCGGTGAGCTACCGAGCCCTGTGACCACGGGCTAGTATACAGTACGGTGGCAGCAGCACAGTCAGTCGACACGGCAAAGTGCAAGCGCAAAGTGAGAGGGCAGGCGTAGAGGGCAGAATATAATATTCAGTACTCGCAAACACCAGTAGAAAAGCATCGCATCAGTGGCCGCCACGACATTATTAACCCATGCGGTGTACCCCGTACCCACGGTTCCGCATGTGAGGTGTCGAGGTTTGTACACAGTATGGTCGTTACATGTGGCGACACGAAAAACAAACCACAACGAGCAGCAAAAGAAAGACCAGGCATATATATATTCCTTGAACAGCTCGCTGCTGTGCCTCAGCGACGTCCGCAAGAGGTTATGTACCGCCCGTCGGAGAAGCAACCTGGCGCGACAGCTCCTGTCGTCTTCTTGGAATGAACTCACCAGCTGCAATTCGTAAAATATGAAGTATGCACCTTGCGGAAAACAGGCAGCCACCATGAAGCGTATGTTGCATACGTGTCTACCTATTTGCCTCTCTTGGGGTTCCAGCTCTCGGAACGTACCACGACTATTCAATGCCGCTCACACACACAGCGTAGTTCGACCGTGAGTTTTCGGATTATGCCTACCTTGTATTCGCCATGCAACTGGGCCGTTGTTTCTCGATAAGAACGCTCTTATCGCGGCGTGACCTGCTGTTCGCCAGGAGATCACGTTGCCGGGACCGGAGTATAGTAGACGGATACACTCGCTTCCTATTAATAGTAACAACCTTTTGGGACCTATCGGTATAGCGACCTAAAAAGCGAGAAAGTACGTCTTGTCACCCGTCTACGAAGAGCGTGCAGCAGTACAAGTTTAATCATGCTGCGCGCTTGTCGTACAGCTCCTAACGTTGCAGTCTGGTAACAACCCCCGATCAGCCCGGACTGCTTCAATCGTTAGTTTTTTTCGACATGTTTCCCCTCTGAAGTCCCCACAGGGATAAAAGTCTCGCATGCAAAGATTAATAGGGTTGGCTTTCAGCGGCGAGCCGAGGTCAAGAGTGCCCGCTGCCATTACCCACAGGTCTAATCCCGCCGCCGTTTTTTTTTCCAGCAGGTCAAAAGCGCGATTGGCGATTTGTCTGTATTTCGTGCCTGGAAGAGGAGGCGGCCGAGTTCAGAACCTGAGGGGGTGTGCAGCCACTTCCCGCGAGGTGTCTGCAACGCAAACGAGATCTGGATGATCTTGGGCGTGACAATTCAACTCAAACTTATAAAAAATGACATGTATATCGTGATGCTCTAGCTATACGATACCTTTGCTATTCATGTTCATAGCACGGCTTAGTAAATTTTACGCATGGGGAGAGGGGGTATATTCTTGGCCGGTGCCTGGTACATACTTTGCAAGGCAAGCCCGACGTGCGGTAGTGTAGGCGAGCACGAGAGATATGTGTACGCTCTGCTGCTGTAGTACTGTAGAGCATCTAGAATCGCAACGCAAGGCGCCCAGCGCAAGGTACCCGCCCATCTTGCTCGCTAGCCGTGGTTTCTGCCTGCTACGCCCCCGAGCGTGTCTTGCGCAAGGCGCCTTACCCGAGCGTTTTGCACTCTAGTTGTGGTCACTGCCTCCCGAGCCCCCGATCGTGTTGGGCGCAGGGCACCGCACGCGCGCTTATTTAAGACTGGGGTGTTGTTACAAGCGTACGTGGCGTCGACGAGCGCGGTTCGTGTGTCACTTACATGAAGATGGTTTCGCTGATGGAGAGCTTCTGCGACGAACAGGGTTTGTGATAAAACTGTACACTGTGACGGTCATATGTATTCGGTCCGTTGGGCTAGGTAGCGCTTGGTGGGTCCAAGTTGGCGAAAACGCTCTTGTAAAGTCGGGAACCACCTGATATATGGCATGCAATTTGTTCCCTTCGGAAGGGGGTGCTTCCGATTCGGACCCCCCCTCCTACTATGCTACGTGTTGGTGTACCGATCAATCCTAGGATTTCGCACGGCAGCGGTTTACATCGAGGTCCCCGGGCAAGGGATACCTCGATCGCCTATATACAAGGCTTATAATTGGCGTGACACGCGCCACGAATTAGTGGCTTTTCTACCCGGCATGCCAGTAAGAACACGCCAATGTGCTTGTTATGGTGTTTGTTACGCCTGCTTTTAGGCCAAGCAGGTACTGGTACACGGCAAAGGGAAAACAGGGTGCCTTCCCGAACATCTTTACAGCACAACCAAAGACAAGACAAAACTCCATCAAGGCAGGGAAGGATCCCCATAGATAGCCACCCTTCACTCATCCATCGTTCAAAAATCAACGCCGTTTGGCGAGGAGGTCGTACACGTACAGATAACGGTGGAAACGTTCACCACTGAATGATGTACAGCCAGCAGCGCACTGCGAGATTGGAACGCGCCGAGCAATCTTTTTATCTCCACCATCAACACGAAACACCTGACCTACGGTAGGCTCTAACCCTGTCTACCAATCGCACGCGAACGCCAATTACGCCCTGACATCGCTAATAATACAAAGTACGCCCGGACACCGTTATACAAGCTACGTACGCCTTGACATTGTTTTGGTGCAAAGTGCTCACCTCCGTCAATGGCGCCGACAAGAACACACGTACATCATTATAGAACAGCTGACATTTTAGTCGGGAGGAAACTTCATGGTTAGGGCAAAAAAACGTAATAACACACAACAAAGGCACGACATTCATATGAACGTACATTGAAGTACGACATACGTACATACGACGCCGGGTTCCCGAACGTTAAGGGGGGGGGGACTACACCTCCACGTATATGTAGGCGGAAACACACTCGGGACGACGATGTAATAAAATCGAAGCGTTAGGTGTGTGATCATACTATATATATTGACGCATACCCCTGTTTCCTGTCATTTCCAAAGCACTCAGACTACTACTCATAACCCCTACCATGGTATATAGATTCCTAACAACCTAATCCCTAGGGACATTTCCTATTAATAGCCCGTAAAAAAACGTTATGGTCCTTCCTTACGGCGGGCGTGATACATGTTTTAACAGAAACGTGGCAGCACGAACGACAACGAGGCCCGCTTCCGAAAGCAACACCTAAAAATCGCCAAAGGGAAAGTGTAGCGGAAGGCGACGCCATCAGAACATATACGAGCAAACCGGTGCTAAAACCACCCGTAAGTGCTTGCTTGCGCGTGCGCCTTGCCCTGGATTAAACCAACTGCCAGAGAGCAAACGACAAGTCACAGCTCACCCACTAGAAAAGACAGCCGGGGCGGTATCACGAAAACAAAAAAACATGGCTCCCCTGTTTCTCATTTCGCTAAAAACATCCCTCAAAAATTAGTCAGCACAAGTCTTGAAAGGGTCCGGGCAGAGGCGCCCCATTCCTTCTTTCGCCGAACGACCCGCGACGCACAGCAAACGGATTTGTGTCGCCTGTCGGTTGGTTGCTCCCGACCGCCGTGCTCGTGGTCCAACCATTGCCGCCGCCGCCGCCGCCGCCGCCGCCGCCAAATGCAGCACCAGCAGAAGCACCGTAAGCTGTGCCGGCCCCTTTCCCCCCTCCCCCACCGCCTCCCCCACCTCCTCCTCCTTCTCCCCCCCGCCGCCCTCTCCCTCCCCCTTCTCCTCTTTTGTCGTCGCTGCCCTGGTGAGCAGCAAGCAGCCCCTCTAGGTGGGTGCAAAACTCCCGGAGCTGAGCGTTGTCGTCGACAGACCGCTTCAGCTCCCCCTCGAGTTGCTCGATAAGGGATGCCACTTCGATCGTAGGGTTGAGCCCATTCCAAGAAATACTGTCAAACGACACGGCGACAGAGTAGTGGCGGCGGCATGGTGGTGGGTGCTTGTCACGGTCCGGGACTGGCAAAGTGCAGGCGCAATTAGCGAGGCGCTTGTTGCGTACGAACAGACCAAAAAACGGGGCCGACGCGGTGACAGCAGGTGTTAAGAAACTTTCACGTTGTCCGGAAAATTTTGAACCGTTTGGGTTTTCATTTTATGAATATTACGGGGGACCATAGTAAATAGGACCTACGGTACACACAACAACCTATATATTTCCCTATTTTTACTAACAATATTTGGTCCTATTTACTGTAGTCCCCCGTAACAGTACCCACACGGTCCTTACATGTATTTAAGGACAGAGCAGTGTCTCCTAAGGCCCAAAGCTCGAGCAACAATATAAGTAAAAGAGAAACACCAGCACGCGTTCTTGCCGCCGGAGTGTCTATCATGCGGCATCCGGCACCTTACGAGTACCGACGTGTTCCACGATAGAGGTGGCACTTTATGGCGTTTTTATTTTTTGGACGACGGGGCTGCTTAACCCAAAATCGTCGGAATGCCGTTCCGTTTTTGCAATATGCTTTTTTTGTATAGATGGGTCACAGGTTTGTTCATCGGATTGCACTTTTAGTTTGTTCAAAATATTTTTTTCGGTGAGATATAGAGCAGCTCCTCAAGTGAGGAGCTGCAGAAAAAAAATGGTGAACCTCTATCGTAGAAATGCTCTACCTCCAATCACAACTAGAAGCAAGCGCCAGAACGACTGATCGACGTGTCCCTACAAGGAAAGGCGTGAAAAAAGACCACAAAAGAAACACAGCAAAGAAGCAGGCGAAACAGCATCACCACCACCATCAGAACCACCTCCAACACCACTGACGCCGTGCGCGGGTGTGTCTACTCACGTTTCTGTTTCGTCCACAGGGAAAGACCCTCCACGGCCAGCCCGTGCCGCTTTCCCCCTTGATTCCCCGCGACCCTCGCCCCCGCTGCCACCGACAACGACCCCACAGCCCGCCCCCGCCGACCCCTTCAGCTTCGTGCGGGCCTCCCTCACCAAGCCCAAAATTTTGGCCACCTGTCTGTCCTGGTCTAGTTGGACAAACGTGGCGCGTGACGGGTCAGGGCTGAGGTTCTCTGGGTGGGAGGTAACGCCTCTTAGCCCTGCCTGTTGACTTGTCCCACCAGCGCCACCGGCACCACCACTAGCGGTGGCACCGTCGCCGTGGAGGTGAAGGCACGGACACGCGTCGGAGCCCCCCCCGTCAGGAGAAGGGGCAGCGGTCTCGGTCTCGGTCTCCTCCCGCTGGCAGGGGGACGCCAAAGACTCGGCGCGCGCCACCGCCGCCGCCGCCTCCTGGGCGACAACGGCGATCGCTCCCTCTAGCTCCGCCGCCCTCGCCTGCACCTCCTCGCGCTTGCTGGTCTCCAGCCGCAGCAGCGACAGAAGGGCCGCCATCGTGTTTTCTTCGCCGCTGCCGACCTCCTCGCTCTTGCTATTTTTCTTCGTCGTGGTCGTTGTCGATGTCGTCGTCGTCGTCGTCATCGCCTTCACACTTTTTTCTAACCCGACGTTGATGCCTCCGCGGCAGTAGGCGCCGTTTCCGGCCCCGCCGTCGGCCAAGACACTGGCGTGCGCTACCACCTCGCTGCTTGTCGCCCTATAGTTGGCGGGACCTCGTGGATCCCCCTCGAGCCCCGAGGTACACCCCTTCTTCCCCCACGTGGTAGACCCGCCATCGCCCGCAAGCTCGCCGAACAAAACGGTGGGGGTGGGGGGAGAAAACACGCCAACACCCCCCCGACCACCGCCGCTTCCTCCTCCTCCTCCTCCTCCTCGCGTCGCCACGGTCGGCTCCCCGTCGTCCCCGTCCATCCCCATCCCCCGCCCCGCGCCTCCCATCCTCGTACGCAAACGGGTGGCGGAAAACAAGACCGGTCTGGTCGCGTCCAGGTCTGGCGTTCGCAAGCCGCTTCTGCTGCCTTCGCGCGATGTCGGCGTCGCGTGTGCTGCCGCCGCCGCCGCCGCCGCCGTACCTCCGGCATACCCGTCAACGCCACCAACAATTGGGGCGGCGCCAAGAACCGCTAGCATGGAGGTCGGGGAGTCCGGGCTAGGCGTCTGTGCGCCCGTTCCGACGCGATCCTCCCTTACCTCCGTCCGCATGTCCGCCGCGAACCCGGGGTGGTCTTCCGCGCCGGCGCGGGCGAAGTCGGACGCCGGCGACGGCGGCGGCTGTAGCAGGGGGGTCTGCATCGACCGGTCGAAACGGTGCGGGGCCTGTATCGAGATTGTGTCGGCGTCCGCGGCAAGTGACCGCTCGTACGCCAACACCGCATGAACCGCGTCCACTTCGGCCATGCTCTTCTCCAGCCACAGCTCGGCGTGGCGCTGCGAGGCGCGAGCGTCGTGAATCTCTGCCGTTATTTTCCCGACGTCCTGCCGATCAGGAGCGAGCCAGGAACAGACAGGTGCGCAGACGAGAGAAAAGTAATCAGAGGTCAACCGGGGGGGATAGCAAAGGTGGGCGGGCGGGGGTAGGTGGGTAGGCAAAAGCTCGTTCACAGCTCTTTTAGCCCGTTTAGAACGGCACCCACATTTTTGGGGGGAAATTACTTGGAATTAGATTAGAACGATTTTTGCACTTTGGTGAAAGGGTTAGTCTACGCAGTCACTCGGTGCGCTGGGAAAGTTGCCTTTTCCGCGTCATTACGGTGAGCCAGAGCGACAAAATACGAGCTGGGCCAGCCAATAACAACTTTTTAGTTCATCCATTCATATCTCATGAACTACGACGAATTTGCCGGAGCTCAGCATATCCTGTTGATTAGTCAATCAAAGCGGTTATGCACGTCTATGTTGTTTGCTGATTGGGCACGTTCACACAATTCGTTGTTTGTTTATTACGCCTTTTCAGCTGAAA
>JBBMKB010119389.1:0-20478 GCA_037833945.1 Alaria marginata
GTTGGGTTGGGTTGGGTTGGGTTGGGTTGGGTTGGGTTGGGTTGGGTTGGGTTGGGTTGGGTTGGGGTTGGGTTGGGAAGGGTTGGGGTTGGGTTGGGTAGGGTTGGGGTTGGGTTGCGGTTGGGGTTGGGGTTGGGACGCGTGCTACATACAATAGAGGATGTACTTTTGGGCCATCTAGTTTTGTGAACGGCCGGGCTCCTTAACCCAAAACTGTCGGAATATCATTCATATTTTGCAGGATGAGTTTTTTGTGTACCTAGGCCATGGGTTTGATCATCGGGTTGCCTTTTCAGTTTACTCAAAAGAAGAGCACTTTGGGTGACTTACTAATAGTACTAATAGCATAGAGGTCCTCAGGTCAACAACCATCCGCAGAAAATCAATATTACAGCACTACAGTACTATGAATAGCACGTGTGCTGGGTTGACAACAGTTACAACTATCCACCAGCGCGAGTTCTTATACGTAGCGAAAGCTACAAGCAGCATGTTAACACTATTATTACGTTGTCAAAAGCAAACAAGCATGGTGACTTCGCCACTGAAATCCCATAAAATCCCAAAACAATCAATAGCCAAAAAGCATTTTAGTTTTTTCTTACCAACACTACTATTAATACATGTTCTCGGCCCCTCTCTATTCCTGCACCTGACACGTGGAGGGCTATCTCCTCGCCGAAATGCTACTGGTAAGCTACATAACAAAATTAGTGCGGGTGGAGGGTCAGACTCCCCCTTTGGAACTTCCAACAATTTTTGGGACAAAGTACTTAGATTTAGTGTGAGATCAATTTTGCAGTAGTAGCTATAATACCTTTACATCGGACCTCTCGTAGCTCGTAGGTGAGGGAGTACGTAGGGGTTTCATACATTTGCCAGGGCATGAAAAATAAGAAGTAGAAAAAAACTTTCGAAACAAAATGCTATCAGCATCATACCTGGACTGTCGCCTAAGTCGGCGTACTTGCTGAACATGGTCGCAATCGAGCGCACATTGGGACCCTTCGAGCTCTTCCGGCCAAAGCTATTCACACACGGAGAAGAAAGGCGGACAAACGGGTGACGTTTCGGTTAAGTTTCTCGGGTACAGCTGTCGGTTTCAGATGTCAGTTACAGTTTACAGTTATAGTCGGCGGTTATATAAACCAGTGTCTTGTTGAACAGGGCAGCAATCGTGCTCACACTGGGACCCTTTGAGTTATCCCGCCCAAAACGTTTCCCACATCGAGACGCGAGACGCGGACGAACAGGGAACGTTTCGGTTTAAATTATCGGTTACAGTTACGAGTTTCAGAAATCAGTTACACTTTGCAGTTACTGTATAGTGGTCGGTTTAATAAAACGGCGTTCTTTGCTGAACACGGCGGCAACCCAGCGCACATGGGGACATTTTGATCTCTTCTGCCCAAACCTTTTCCCTCGTCGAGACGCGGAGGAACAGGTGACGTTTTGGCTACATTTATCGGTTACATCTATTGGTTACAGTTTACAGTTTGCAGTTTACAGATATAGTCGTCGGCTTCATAAATCGACGTCTTGTTGAACGAGGCAGCAATCGAGCGCACATTGGGACCCGTCAAGTTCTTCCGCCCGAACCATTTTTGCCCACTGAGATGCAGACAAACAGGTGACGGTTCGGAGGACACGTATCGGTTCCAGTTGCCGGTTTTATATACTAAATATATCAGTTACAAAGAACAGTTACTGTATGGAAGTTGGTCACTAAGTCAGCGTACTTGTTGGAACGGCGGCAATCGAGTGCACTTTTTGAGTTCCATATAATACGAGAGTATATACGTCGGAGCAGAGACGGCAGAGTGCACCGGCACACGGCACTCGCGTCTGGCGTAGTTGTCAGGCTACATAGCTACATAGCTACAATAATACGTGTGGTGTGGCAGCTATGATTATTACTAAAAAAAGCGAAAAGCGATGGACTGGAAGCAATTCGCACATATATTTTCGCCACTTGGATACTAAATCCCATTCGCCCTTCGTATAGTCTATACCGTTTGATGTGCGTCTTATCAGCTATCATACTGTTGTTATGTTGTTTTTAGTATAGGACCGAAAAAAACGCAACCAGAAGGATTGAGACATGCGTGCTACGATACTACAGTAGTAATACTACTAATACTATTAATACTATACTATTCATACTATTAATACTATTAATAGTATCGCACATTTTGGCTTTTTTTTCTGAATGACAGGGCTCCTTAACCCAAAATCGTCGAATGTCATTCGTTTTGAAAATATGGCTAATTGTTTACTTCCAAGTACCTACAGTAAGGTATGGTATGGTTTTGTTTCTTCATCGGGTTGCACTTTCAGTTTCTCCTCTTTCAGTTTCTCCTACGAGTACATGGGTGTCAGTGGAGCATCATATTTCGTTGAGACGATATGGTAAATCTAAATTATGGCCCACAGATTTGCCGACAAATAGTAGAGGTGTGAGTCGGCTGGATCAACAACTATTCGGCACGTGCCGTTAGCCAAGTAACTGATCTTAGTCGGCAAGTTGGCTGTCGAAGCCAACTGATGGCCAGCCGACGTGCCGACTTAAGCCAGGCGAGCAAGGCGAGCTCAGTAAGCCCCCCCACGGCCGATTGGGGCCCGCTCCAAAAAAAAAAAACACATCCCGCATTGAACGATCCTTCCTAAAATAAGGGAAACCCAAAAAGACGGTAAGTTGGCACTTCCGGGAAACGGCTACGGATAATAACTATTAATATCAGTCCGACCAATAACTAAGTGATGAATTAAGTCGTGCCGACCCACACCTGGTAGTGAACTAGAGTTGTGTGGCTCAAGTTCAGTGCTTGACAAAAATCAAGAACGGACAAACGATAAAACACAAGACACAAAACACCCCGGCCTTTCACGGGTCATGACCCGGCTTCACGGATCATGACCCGGCCCGTGGGTCGGGTCAGGAGGTTTTCAAAAACTCGAAGGTTGAGTCGGGTCAGGCCAGGAGGTGTTAGAAACCTCACGGATCGGGTCGAGTTGAGTCGGGTCGGGTCCGGAGATTTCAAATTTCACGGGTCGGGTCGGGTCGGATCTCGACTCGGATCACCCCGATCCGATCTGATCTAACCAGCGAAAGATGAACCGTTCCGTGAAAAGTCCTGCTAAACACTATCGATAGCCTGTTTGAAACGACCTGAGATCACGGATAGTTTGCTCACAAGCCACAACAGCAATTAAAAGCCACAACAGCAATTCGAGTACCGTCATCAAAATGTATGTGGATGTATGTGGTGTGTGAGAGGAGCGCTACGCTGAAATCGTCCGTCGTCGGCAGGAAAAATACAGTAAATGCTCCTCTATAGCGCCGGTTGATTAGCGCCGGTTGCCCGCTATAGTGCCTGTTAAATCGCTTGGCACAGAATCGAGCAAATAAAAGAGGCAGTATGCGGAGTAGCGCCGGTTGCCGCCATAGTGCCGGAATTCCCGGCTGGCACATACCGGCACTATAGAGGGACCACTACTGTAGTCGAACCGTTGGTTTTGTGCAGTACTGGTACAGCTTACCACGTATTCGAGAAAATGGTTGGGGCACACTACTATGTACGAGACGAAGGGGACTATCCCTACTAATCCCTACTAATCCCTACATTGGTGGCTCATTGGGTTTGATTGGGTTAGGTAGACCAAACAAAACGGCGTTCTTTGCTGAACACGGCGGCAGTTGAGCGCACATTGGGACCATTTTAGGGTATGGGCTAAGGTTAGGTTACATGTAAGTCAAGTGTATGCCAACCATTATCTCCAATAAGTGGTAAGCTGCCCTCGTTTGGTGTGTGGCGGCTGGAATTTTAGCTTGATCAGAAAGTCGAAATCAACAGCTAGCTAAAAGTTATCGTGGTGTTCCGAGCACCGTTCGAGAGACCTGCAGGCCCTATATATAAAGACAAGCAGGGGCGGGCATTTGTAGGCTGGTGTGTGTGATGGTGCAACATATTATATCCGTTTTTCAACTCGGTCAAACCAGAAACATGTAGAATGAATTTGGATGCCACGAGACCTGACTTCTTGAACTTTGTTTGATCAGAAAGCCGCAATCATTACCTAGTGTTTTTAGTGATAACCAATACCTACAACGTATTTGAGACCTGTAGCTCCTATCAACAGGCCCAAGCAGATACGGTGGGGGCTGCGGTCTAAGAGAGCACATTTGAAGAGAAACACGGGCTTAAGAGGGGTCAAAATCGCTTGGCACGCTGACCTGCACCCACGTTAACTACTCAGGTATAGTAGGTTTAGTGTAGGATCCTTTGTACACGAATGACAGTAAATGTATTAGAAAGGGTAGTATTTAAAGTATTTAACAGCTTTATTCCACAGCGCGCACCTCCCTCTTAAACCGGGTACCCCATTGTGCAGGCATCTGTCGGCTGGTGTCATGGTGCAACATATCCGTGTGTCAACTTCGTTACACCCGAAACACGTAAAGTGTTCTCGATGTCGCCTCTTCGAATTTTATCTTGTCAGAAAGCCAGAGATCTATGCTGGGTATCGAACCTAAAACTGTCGTTGATAGTGGTATCCAAGCACCGGGAGACCTAACGTCCTAGAGAGACAACCCGGTGCAGGCATTTGTCGGCTGGTGTGTCATGGCGCAACATATCTATGCGTCAATTTGGCGCCACCAAAAACATCTTATTAATATGTCGCGGTCCCGCGTTAGTGCGGTAGCCAGTAGCCAGTAGCTGTCAAGTCCAGCCAGCTTACAACCCTACTGCTGTTTCCATGGCGATACTCCTACTGCTTACTGCTGTTGTTGAAACTCTTCCTCGACACTCGGTTGCGGAATGAGGCGTTATCGTAGGATATAAGCAAGTCGTCCAAGTACAGGCAGACCTTGGTAGCTCACCCAGCCAGTGCGGTACTACCGCCAGTACATCAGTGATGGCAGTACATACTGGCAGCACTGGTAGCTTCCTTTGTAAGTACTACAGGCAGCACTGCTAGCTCCCTCAGCCAGTAGTAGTACAGCCAGCACTGCGGAATGGGGCGTTATCGTAGGATGTACGTAAGTCGTCCGAGTACTGGCAGACCTGGTCGCTCCCCCGGCCAGTACAGTAGTACCGCCAGTACATCAGTGCTGGCAGTACATACTGCCAGCACTCGTAGCTCCCTTAGTTAGTACATACTAGTAGCACTGGTAGCTTCCTCAGCCACTAGTAGTACTGGCAGTATTGACAGCCCCCTCAGCCAATACAGCAGTAGTACTGCCAGCACATCAGGGCTGGCAGTACATACTGGACCAGGGCCCAGCCCTAGGTACTGAGGTGGCAATGAGTTACTCTGTGTTGGTGCTGGTACGGGGAGTAGGGAGCAGGATAGTGGGAGTGCAAGTTGATACTATAAAATATTACTACTGTATTACTCCTGCTGTTACCAACGTAGTAGACGCTACTGCGAAGGCTCATATACATATAGCAGGCACAGCTTCACAAACTTCGAGCACGATACCATATCATATTAGATTGTAAAAGGTATGCTTATCACATGAATATGCACAACAGTCAGCAGTGTGTGTGTGTGTTTTCACATCAACCTGTTAATTCCACCCATCGACATCCTTTACAATGGGACACCCAGTGTCCGTACCGATTCATCATCCTAGAGAGACAAGTTACAGTATGTGGTCACAAACTAGAGACACTGGTATATCACCGCAAATACAGCAATTAGAGTTGGCCGCGGAATATCAAACGTACTGGATGCGAAAGCGGGACATACACAAGCCAGCAAACCAGACAAGTTGTACGGTACGATACTGCTGTCGTAGTCGGCAGCACATGTAAGCGTACGTAGGAAAGGAGTCAGCGCATCGCACAAGATAGCCCTATGTCACGAGATGGTGACTACAGAAAGAAAACCCATAGCCACCAGCTCTCCACGACGTAGACCTAATGCAGTCACCCCGGCCAAGTTCGTACTAAATATACCGGAAGCTCTATCAAGGACTAACAATCGTACCGCAGCGCAAGAGCAACTAAAAATCAACCGATTCATACAAGTACGATGTGCCAGGTGTTGGTTATTAGACACGGTAGGTAGGCTATAAATAGTGTTGTGGCACCAGGTATAAAACAACAAACATGTGCTTTAGAGGTCGTTGAATCTCGGAGACTACCCCCCCGCGTTCCTGTTTCCCTGTTTCCCTGTTTCTTTCCATCTTTTTTCCCTTTTTGTTTTTGTTCATTCTTATTCTTCTTTTCCTTTTTCCTTGCAAATAGAGTGGTGTTCTGGCTTGCATATGTTGTCTCCTCGTAGTCGTTGCGGATGGCATTGCATGGCCAAATCACCTTGCTGTATTTGCAATGTGTATCTCTGTCTTGTAGTTTGTGACCACAGAGCTCGTCTCTCCAGGAGGCATCGGCGAGGACACTGGTTGTGCTGGATGTAGACGGGTGGAAATATTAATTTAATGTGGAGTATACACACACCGCATTGATCTCCAGTACCCCCCCCTCGCCACGAACTGCTCTGGGAAATTAATAACCTTCCACACCTCGGACAGATGATCTAGATGATCTAGATGATCTAGATGATCTAGATCGCCTACAGTAGATGCTGTACCTGCCGTTATGAGATACTGTGCGGGATCTGTATATATAGGGTACAGATCCAACCCAGGAAGCACATCTTAGATCATGCACGTCGTACGGCTCCCACCCGGCAACATGAGGTAGACCCTACAGATCTTCCTTGAAATATCTAGATCATTAAGTGGGGATATATGATAGATCATCTGTCCGAGGTGTGGAATCTTTGTGTAGAACCCCCATGGGACTAGGGTATCATACAAGGGGAAAACATATCCAAAAAAAGTGACGATTACAGCATCGACCGCACAAACCAACGTCGCCTGCTCGGTTAGGGGGTGATGCGTGATCATCAAACTTGTCCAAGTACACTACAGGGAGTCGCAAGCTACAAGCGTAGCATCGTAACATACGTGTTGGTGCCCTCTCACGCAATAATAAGGGGGTGATGAGGCCGGACATGTCGGTTGTTTTCGTCGCGTTTTTCGGGCCCCGAAAAGGCCGGGTAAGAGCACAGTAGTGGGGGGCTCCCGATAGTGCTTGTTGGATAGTGCCGCTGATCTCTATAGTGCCGGCGGAATCGCTTGGCACGACTCGCACTCCCTTATAGTAACTGTGCCGGTGCGCTGAATAGTGCCGGTGCATTGGGCTGGCACATACTGGTACTATTGGGAACCCCCCATTGTAGTGCTAAATGACCAACACCAGGTACGTACTCTGTTGTGCGAATACCAAGTATTATCATATCAAACCACATGATAGGAGGCAGCCGCTGCTAATATGCATGGCGTTACAATGACAGCATCTCAGTGCTTTTGGTACTATGCTTGAGCAGGAGCAGCCCGACAGCTCCGTACGACATATTTTGGCGACCCAGCAACGCACACACCTCAGCGACGAACAAGGGTCGTGCTCGTCTATTACCTATTACCCCTTACTACCTCTTCTGGGACTTCAGAGCGGCAACATGCAGAAAAAAGTGTCGATTACTAGAGCTGCGAGGCGTTAAGACTTAAGTCACCGACTATAAATAGTTACTGATTAATTAATAGTCGGAGTAATAGGCAGTCGTGAAACGGATGTGCCCTCGATACGATTTCCTGGGCTTCCTCACGTGTAGGAAGGCTTGTTCAATGCAGTATTGCAGGATATCATACAGTAGAGCTTTTCTCCGCTAATCGTCGCGCACATTGACAAGTGGCTCCGAAATGGTCGAAGCCTTCTGTTCTTGGATAGGATGGCGTACAGCTAAAGCCCGCACTTGAGAGATGGTATATTGCTCACAAATTGAGGCTCTGTTTCTCACCAAAAAGAGTAATTCGATACAAGAAATGCGGCTCAAACGATCCAACCGACTTGCCAGCTAAAGTCAGCTATTAATAGTCGGTTTTGCCGCCTAGCGATTAGTTACAAGTCGTGAAATCCTGCCGACTCACAGACCTAACGATTACAGCATACAGCATACCTGGTACTGTAAACCTGGTACTGTAAACCACACGAAGCGGCCTGGGTCGCTGATGTAGGGGAGGTGTCCTAAATGCAACGTAAGGACTTGCAAGGAACTGTGCGACATGCGCGCAGGATAGTTAACAGATACTCAGAATATTATTAATATTATTGCACTCATCGTTTTTCAGGTCGCTACACAAAATATTCCAGAAGGCCTTGGGGACGCAGGAGGTAAGACGTAAAAATCAAGCGAAGATAGGCGCCCTCACCAGTCTTAGCCCACAAAATCGTACCAGATAAAGTGCCAAATATAGTTCGCTTACTAGATACCTGGTAGTTTTTTAGGCTGTTGTTTGAGTTGTTTGTGTTTTTTTTTTACAATTCATGAGAGGGCGTCGACCAAACCCAACCCTACCCTACCCCTAACCCCAACCCTAACCCAGGCTAAGGCTCCGACCGCGCGTTTTGGAAAATCTGAGAAAAATTGAGGACCACCTCAAAAATCGAAATATATTTGGTGTTTTATCGAGTCGGTTGATCTGGCACTGGTATTACAGTAGTACCTGGTATATGATTTGTGGGTTGAGGATATCGCAAAGGCTATCGAGCAAAGAGACCTTATCAGCCGCCTATGAATACTTCCAAGTGTTAGTATTAGTATTACAGTAGTAAGAGGAGCGTGCAGTAGTACAAGCATCGTCAAGCTGCGTGCGTGTTGAACGTTGAGCAGCTCCTTTACGTTGCAGTTGTACACTTCCCCTGCCTTAGAAACCTACTGTAGGCTGGTTCGTGCGATCGACGTTGCAATGGTCACTTTTTCGACACTCTTTCCCTCTGGAGCAGTTGCTCTAGGGTCCCTTATATCCCAGGATATCCCAGGAGCCAGGAGATCCCAGGATATCTCAGGAGCCAGGAGTTATAATAGTACGTCGTATAGATTTACAAGGTAGCTATGATGCGTATATCAGGTATGGTTTGTGGTATTGGTTTGACACATCAGACAGATCACTATCTAGATCATCTATATCGCATATATGTCGTTATTGTTATTATATGTGTTGTGCAGGATATTTGCAGTATAGACCCAACCTAGGAAATGTGTGCTATTAATTAATACATCATTCAGATCATCCGGCGCTTATTCGGCAACATGATCTATATGATCTATATGATCTATATGATCTATAAGCCATGCAGATGATATGTACCAGGGATCTGTCTACTGAAAGACACAGATCATCACCAATAGGGATATCATCTGTCCGACGTCTGAGGGGTTTGGACATCCTGCCATCACATCACGTCAGACACACGCCCCCCGGGTACACGCTGACGAGAGCGGCTATGAATGCAGCAGCAGCAGCAGCAGCAGCAGCAGATATCGTATAATATGCACGTCCCTGGCAGCATCCGGGGGAGTTATTGACCTATACCTTGAAAGAGGAAAACATCTGAAAAAAGCGCGACCGGAGTATCACGCAGCTTGCAAAGATGAGTATCGACTATCAAATCGATCGAACTCACAGCTGACGTATTTGAAATAGCTTTTTATAAAACATTTTTTTAAAAATATGCACGTTCAGACATCAAACGCACTCTGGACGGAAATATAACGAGCAATGGAGTAGTACGGTAGCTGTCGCCAGGAGCTCGCACAGCAGGACACTTTTACCCAATCATTAGGGCTGTGTATCGGTACCGATATTTTTCGATATATCGATCCGATATATACTTTATATCGGGAAGTCGAGCCGATATTTTTGCCGATATGTTAGGGTATGGGTTTTATACAGAGTAGGACAGCAAAAATAGCAGGTAAGCAGGGGATATACAACCCAAAGAGCAACAGCAGGATTAATAGTAGCATACAAGAAGCACACGCACGTCAGTCAGCAGCACTCAACGAGCGCCTATTAACAGGGGTAACGTTTGGGGTGTGGCAGAGAAGCGGAGGACGTCTGCCCGTAAAAAATGAGAGATGAGAGAGCCAGCACGGATTTTGAAGGAACGCAACAGAGTGTAGTGTTAAAAAATGAGCGCGAAAGTACCACCAACCTGCTACACTGTTGTACATACAATAGGACGGGGTGCCTGTTGGTGTTTCTCTCCGCTTTAATCTTTAAGCTACTTGTTTTGCTGTTGTTCTTGTTGTTGTCGAAATCGGTTCACTTTGTTGAGCAGTAAGTTTAGGCCACAATTCAAGTACTTGAGTTGGTTGCCACTTGCTGGCTATGCGGCTATGATGTTTTTGTCTTCATCTCATTTACATCGTTATTTATTTACAGATAATTTAGCAGGCTGTGCGTTGCTGTAACATACGCTGTACCGGGTAATGTATCAGGTGCTGGCCAGCGCTGGTTTCCATTTAATTTTTCTGCTTGGAAATGCCAAATAAACAAAATAAACATTGTAATTATACGAAAATAGCAATGTAATTGCTGTCGTTAACCTGTGCAGTGTGCCTATTGGTGAAAACGTTTAGAATTTAATCAAATCGGCGGTAGAAGCACCAGATTTTAATCAAGTGAAAAAAGGCGTCAAACCAACTTCAAAGGGCGGCGCCTACTTTTTGGCGTCGCGTACATCAGAAATTCGCATACAGCGGTCGCGGTCCCTCGTTGGTGCGGTGCCTTACCAGATGACGATAATCGCACTAAATTGGGACCCCGCATTACCCTCTATAGTAGGAGACTTACTACAGTACAGTAAATAGTAGTACTATTAATAGTAGTACTCTATAGGACGAGCAAGGTCGCGACAAGCGATTGTCACCGCACTAAACTGGGGCACCGCACTATATTAGAGTAAAGGATACCGCACCGACGCGGGGCTACACGACTTTAATAACAAACGGTCCTTACATTTGCGTCCATGGTGGTGGATTTGATCGTGTACTATATTATTGGAACCGGCCACGTACTCAAAAAGCCACGGTTCGTCAAAGGGGGGCAGCACTCAGACGAGCAAGTATGCACGTTAGATGGATAATGCCAGTCGAGTCGATACGTCAGAGTTGCTTCAATTCAAGTCTGTACAGCACCGCAGCAACGCAGAACAGCAAAGGCTCGCACAAGAGCTTTATATAGCGCTGCACCCACGTTGTGGGGGACAAACAAACTACTTGGAATTAGTGGGGGGACATTTTGGATCATACCACTATGTCCGGGAATGTAAGGACCGATTTATGGTCATATTAGTATTCATACGGTACTTATATGTAAGGACAAAGAGGTACGAGGCAATGGTACAGGACATCAGATAAGAAACAGGTTAAGAAGAAAAGCAGGCTCACGTGATACAGGAATACCAGAAATAGGAAGTAATCGTACTCAATTTAGTGAGGAACAGCCCTATTCAAGAACCCCAGCCAGGGCCAGTATTTCTTGTTTCTGGTTTGTACGAGGTGTTCAACAAAGAGACACAGCAGAGAAGGCCAGATTACAAGTTCCTCTAAATCCAAGACGATTTGATTTAGACTGGGAAATGTGCTCACCCGGAGGTCTTGGCAGGAGTCTTGGCGGACTTGGAAGACCGACGCATCGTGCCTCCCTTGGCCTTTGCCGTCGTGCAAGTGACTACGGGGTCAGCGGTGACTGACCCGACGTGCACAAAGGCGTGCTTGCTGCGACTCGCAACTCCGAGCTCGAGGCAGAACGCTCGACACAAGGTAGACTGCTGCAGGCACGAGGCACAGTCTTCTTGTTGATGTGAACCAGCTAGCTCGACTTTGCGCGCGTTTCGTTCGCCTCTGCTACGTCACTGTATCTGGTTGCCCTGTTGGATATAGAAGTGCCAGTCCTATAGATGCACTCGTGTATCCTCTCCGGCCAGGCGCCCTCTGTGCAATGCTGCTGTTCGCTGTGCAATGTCGCTCAAAGCCGGGGGGGGTGCGTGCAGCCCAGCCCGCCTTTTTCGCTGACCGGAAATTACAGGATAACATGATTGGTCAAATTATCCGTCTACTTCGGAAAATATCTGTCTATTGGTTAAAAGGCCCGTTACACCGGGCCAATTAGGCTGTATCTGAAAATTGGTTGTGTCGTGTGTTTGGTGTGCTTGTTGTTTGTGTGTTGTTGTTGGTATGTTTTTTTCCACGTGCACGACCACCATCACAACCAGATCCGTGCCTGGCGAGGCGAGGTCCGGGACAACGTCAAGTAACTCGGGGGAGCGACATCAACACAACGGCCTTAGCCGAGCACCCCAACCGCTCCCAACCGCTGACGCCGGCTGCCGCCTGCCTTCGGTCGAGGTCGGCCGGACGCAAAACAGAGATAGCAGGAAAACCTATAAGCTATCACCCGATACACCAAGCGCAAACCAATCGCAACACAGGCGCCGTTTGGCGAGAGGGTGCTGTTGGGCAGCTCACACCAGTTAATAGCAAAGCCTTGCGCTGAGAAATCCTTCGGGTCAGTGTGCAAACAGCCTGGGTATCTGCAAAGCACGGGATAGGACACGTGCCGGCGAGACACTCAAGTACTCCCCCCGGGGCAACGGAGCTAGGAGGGCGGAAGCTGGTTTGCGTCGGCCTTGGGAGAAGGAGGAAAGGAGGAGGAAGCAGTGAGAAAAAACAGCAGGAATTCGGATTTTGTTCAGAACGCCAGCCTCGGACGGGACGAGGAGGGGGCACTGCCGGGAGCTTGCAGTGGTGAGCACGTTGACAGGAGCCTTCCCCCCGTGTGTGCGTTGCCGCGTAGCCCCGTTGCGATCCGCCCCCGGAGAGCAACATGCGCGCGCGCCCGACTCGAGCGTTGATGTGCATTTTGTTTTTGTGTGAGATAAAAATCGACGGACTTGCTTTGATCAGACGGAGCTCAACCCACTCATAGAGACCGCTCCTACCGCAAAAAAAATCGTATACTAACTCCAAGTAGTTTATACACAAAACGTGGGTGCAGTTCCAAGGGGGTGAAAACCCAACTTTCCACGCGTGGACTTGGAGATTGCTCAAGCGCTTTCATCGCTGACCTCAAGCAGCAGTCTATGCAAGAGCAAGACCCTCTCGATGCACCCTGTTGCCCTCATACCGGGACTTATTCCGAGCAAGCCCGCAGGCTCCTGGTCCCCCTCCCTCCCCCCGACCCTTTCTTCTCCTTCTCTCTTTTTTTTTCGAAATGTTTTGACCACATTTTTTTCGTTTTTCCCAGGTTTTTCCGATCGATAAAGTCGAAAAGATACAAAATCGGCGGGGAATTGCGTGATTTTCGATTTTTACACTATTTTTCAGTAAAAACTGTTGGGGAAAACTTACAGTGGAGGGCTCCGTGTATTTTTGAACTCATTTTCGGTTTTGTTTATTTATAGTTTCCCATTCTTCGTGTGCTCCTTTGTATCACGTTTGTTTTGATCAGGGTTGTTCATTCTTCTACTCGTTTCTTCCACCGTTGTGCTTTCTGCTGCATTCCCCTACGGCCGTGTACCGTGTATCTGGTATCTGGTGTGACAAACGCCTTTTATTCTGTGTCAATATTTCTGAATCTTTCTGTTTGTTTCACCTCGTTTTCCGCTAAGAGACTGGTTTGGCATTCCTGATGGTCATTTTCCGATTTTATAATTTCGCTCTCACAGAAAACGGCGATGCATTTTGATTCATCAAAATGAGTTGTTAACCAGCTGACCTCCGAAGAAAGGCAGCCCCCCTTTGGGTTATCGTCGTATAGAGCTGCATCGAGTCTTCGGTCGTTGCGGCCAGCATCCGAGCGATTTGTAATCGCGTCCACTTCCACGTCCACCTCACGCAATACTTGGATATATCCACAAAATTGACACAGAGTTCAGTAGCACCGGCGCTCTATTAGTAATAAGAAACCGGGATGTTCGGGGATTTCTTATTTCATAGTGGTGTGTTCCGCACTTAAGCTTAGTATGCCCGCTGCCGATTTTATTTTCCCTCCGAAATTCTCAAGCTGAGTTTCTTATGACGCTCTTTCTCACAAAAGGGTGCATGATTCATGATTCGCTCAAGATAAGCAACTGCCAGTTATTCCCTGGGTCTGACCGACGTCGCCGCCTCGTCGTCAAAGAGGTCCACGACCGACCGGCTATTCTGGCTTCTATTATACCATATGATACACATTACACATCACCTCATACTACACACGTAGAACACCAGAAACCTCTTGAGCACTGCAACGACGCTTTTTGGGACAAAGTACTTGGAGTCTGCGTGTGATAATTTTTGGAGCGGCAGAAAGGTCAAGTCTGTCCCTCACCCCTGTCTTTGGGACTTCAGAGTAGGCCTAGAGACACATTGATCGTGAATCTTTGCGAGGGTTTTGGCCGTGGCGCCTAAGTCGACCACCCGGCCAGAACCCCAACCTTAACCCAAACCCGAACGCCATGGGGCGACCTGCGCTTGGATGCTGCGGCTGGTGAAGGCTCTAGGTTGACTCGGCAGGCTTGGATGCTGTGCTTGGAAAGACTCTATTAACACTACTGTAGTATAGGTTGATTCAGTGGGATCGGGATGCTGTGGCTTGGAAAGACCTTACGTTGGTTGAGCCGCTTCTAAGATAACCCTTGACCAACCAGCGTAAATAGCTACCCTTAAAATATACACAATGACTATATTTCTACTACGTTCTGCTTCAGAGACTGACTGCGCTCATTTTTTTTGTACTACAAACTACTTGAAATTTGACTAGGAATTTAGAGACTTCACGCGCGTTTTTGGGGATAAACTAATTGGAATTAGCATGAGATTTTCGTCCCCTGGGTCTTACCCACCCGTCGTCTCGCCAGAGCAGAGGTCCACGACCGATCGGTCATTCCACCAGTGCTCATAGAATATCAGACCCTATTAATCTAATAATTGCAGGATTAATTGTTGTCCTTTAAACGCTGGACTTTTGGGACTGCAGAGGGACCGACCGGTCATTCCACCAGTGCTCATAGAATAGCAGACTCTAGTTGGCACTGTAGTTCCCTAAACGCTAGGCTTCGAGACTGCAGAGGGACCGACCGGTTCAGTGCTGATAGAATGTCAAGAGTCTAGTTGGTAGTTGTCCCCGAAACACTTGGCTTCGAGACTGCAGAGGGGCCGACCGGTCATTCCACCAGCGCTCATAGAATATCAGACTCTACGAATGTGGTTGTCCCCTATTCAAGAGGGACTGACTGCGTCGACGTTTTTGGGGAGACGTATATAACTACTTGGAATTAGCGTGTGGTTTGATTGACTTCACCCACGTTTTTGGGGACAAACTACTTGAACTTAGAGTTGAATTTTCATTCCCTGGGTCTTGCCCACCCTATGATCTCGTCAGAGCAGAGATCCATGATCGACCGGTCATTCCAACACTGCTACTCGTATGATATACGAGTAGTCTATACGAGTAGAATATCAGACTCTTAGGTGTGTCCCCAAAACGCTTGGCTTCGGGACTGCAGAGGAACTGACCGCACCCTCCTTTTTTGTACAAACTACGCGGAATTTGTATGGGCTTTGACGGCGTCACCCGCGTGTTTGGTTCAAACTACTTGGAATTTGTATAGGATTTGAGGGACGGCACCCGCGTTTTTCGGTACAAACTACTTGGAATTTGTATGGAATTTTAGAGACTTCCCCCACCTTTTTTGGGGACAAACTACGTGGGTCTTTATTTACCTCGTATCTTAGTACTGTTTAGTTTGTTTCTGGTGGTAAAAGAGGCAATGAACACCCTATTATACGAAGTAAGACGACTTCGGGATGTGATGGGGAAAACTTGATGAAACCAGTTGACGATTTGACGATCACACGATTTACAGCGTCGACCATTGGCCACTCGTAGTTTCATGACCTGCTGAGCGTCTCAAGCAAAACGCACGGAGTTGGGCTACAGTAGTAGTGGTCCCTCTAAAGCGCCGGTATGTGCCAGCCAGAAATACCGGCACTACTAACTATGGCGGCAACCAGTGCGGGTGCTACTCCAGTAGAGCTTACCACTTTTCGAGAAAATGGTTGAGGCACTCTGTGCATGAGACGGAGGGAACAGTGGTAACGTACCCTTGCGATTCTGCATACTAGCACTTCTGGTGTACCCACCTGTGCCAGGCGATCTCATAGGCGCTATGTTGTAGCGGCCATTACCCATTACTCCACCGGCGCGATAGAGGGACCACTTTTTAGAGTGTAGTTATAGTTATACCTTGAAGTATATAAGTACGACTCGCGAGCAGCATGATACCTGCCCCCTGCCCGAGTGCCATGTATGTACTTGTACGCACTCGGCGCGCAAGAAAAACATCGCTAAATGTTGCTTTATCTGGTTCCAAATGCCGAGTGCGCTGTCTCCTGTACGAGTGTGCGTATTAGCTAATGCATATGCTCCGTAGCAGCGTAGCAGCCCCCTGGTATGTGGTCGAGGGTCAAAGGTCAACCGGAGAATACATAATTAACGGGTGTAGTGAGGGGTATTGGCTACTCGAAGCTGTACATGGCGTGGAGTTGCCGTTTTTCTTGTCCCACCAATTTCGAACAAAGCGGTTGGTTTCTGTTTCTCCTCGAGACGATGGTACGCAAGAGGCACTGCTATTGTACAAGCTACTGCTGTACGCTGTAGGACTAGGTTTTAGTGTGATATAACGACGGTTTGACACTTGCTGGGACCTGAACATGCTTGGCAAATATGTCAGATTACGGCTAAAATAGCTCGTGCTTACACAATTCTTACGCTCGGTGAGTTCCAAATATACGTCATCCTTCCACGCGCTGGGCCCTACAGGGTTTAGAAATTGAGGCAGTCGGGAAAACTGTTAATAGACATCCCCACTAGGACCCAAACGCATACCATGTATAAAGTGTGGAAAACTTACATTCGGACCCCTTGTTGAGTAGACCGCAACAACGTGCCTCTTTTTCTCGAGGAAGTGTGCTTACATGCGAGCCAGGGCTAGGATAATTTTAGTGTGGCATGACTTGCACGTGCCATGCCAAATTTTGCACACATCTGACAGATCACCGTCTAGATCATCTACAATAGATCATCTAGATCCTGTATCTGTCGTTATGATACGTTGTGCGGGATTTGTATAGCACATATCTAACTCAGGAAACATGCGCCAGACCATGCGGATCATCCGGCTCCAACCCGGCAACACAATCTATAGACCATGCAAATAATAAAGACCAGGGATCTGTGCTCTACATGGTCCAGATTGTGAGTGGGGATGTTATCTGGTCGAAGTTTGAAATGTTGTATCACAACTACGCGTCTGGCCAGCGCGGATGTCGTGGACAGGGTCGAAGCTCTTGCGCACACCAGTGTGCTTGGACTTCTTGGTCAGCGAAGTTGTTGTCGCCATGGTCGCGTCAATGTCGCAGGGGCACAGCGCAAGCTCGCCAAGTCCGAATGTAGCAGCCAGCAGAGCTGCTCCGGAAGAAAATGCAGGGCGCAGCTACTTGAAATCCTAGAACTGCAGCGTTAGTTGCAAGCCACACGATTGCGGTTGGCGCTTGCGCGCTCACGGCCTCCGGGTGGGATCAGGTCCCGACCCAACCAGAAGCCTAAGCCCTAACCTTGCCCCAAAATAATAGGGGGTGGGATCAGGGTGTAGGATGGAATTAGGGTTGGCCAATCAAAATGGAGGTATGGGCTATTGGGGTTGTTCCGACAACGCCTTTCACCCTCGAACACCAAAACCCTGATAATAGCGCGTGGCTTGCAATTTTGTGCTGCAGTTCTAGGATTGCATAGAGGTCTCGTCGAAAATGCAGGGGGGTTCTTGTAGCATTGTATGGCTTTTTTTGCAGGGGGAGAGGGGGGCGTTGCGTAGTTTCGTCGGCCCAGGCCAATTACTTAGCGTCCAGGCACCGGGCCGTAATGCGATCGTCCGACGTCTTTGATGCTGAGTGCTGGATCTGAGGTCCGTTGAGATAATGAAACATCAACAACGTTTCTCATGTGTAGTGCGACGACAGTAAGATGCCCCTCTACACAGCAACGCTTTGAATCCCATGTATCTGCTGTTGTGGTTGTTGTGGTTGCTGGTGTTTGGACTATTATAGGTGGCTGCTGGTTGTTTGGCCTAAAGCTTGGAATAAGGCCAATTATATTACAGTCGGATCCGTCAGTCGAAAGGGCCTTTTCCAACTGAAGACCAAGTCGGGCTTTCTTATGCAGTCGAAAAAACAAAACATGTGCGAGTCGGATTGCTCAATCTAAAAACGATTTTGAACATCGCATCGAAGCGCACACGCCCACACACCCATACCAGGAATCGCACAGCATCCTGCAACAACGCCGACGCTTGCTTGGCTGCTACCAGTGCTGCTGCTTCTCGCCGCAAGTCAGCGTGGCATATTTGGCGTGCCCAGTGGCTCGGTTGATAACAACCTGAACCTTCTGAAGACTATGTTGCGGGTTCGAATCTCTCGGGAGTGAAAATAGCGCAAATAGCGTGGAAAGCGATACTTTATTCGTTAGTAAACAGAATTCGACTTGAAATGTTGACGAGGGAAAGGGACGGCTGAACCCCTCTCGCGATAGAATTATAGGCAAGAACCGGAGGAGGAAAGGTGGAGAGAACTTTTCTGTGTTTACCTTCCCCCTGTGTGACCCCGGCTGGTGCGTTCAAACACCTGGCGCCCGGAATAAATGGGACGAAAACACACCCACACACACATTCCTAGCTCCGCCCGCCAGCAGCGTGTATCATACAATGGCAACAGCGCACTGTATCGACGACATTCGCCAATAATGGCTACGCTTGCTTAGCTTTGGCCTTACTCGGATAAGTGCAAGGCCACAAGCGAAGCTTTGCCGGCTTTTGGCTAAGTCCCAAGCCACGAACCCGCTTGGACGAGGGTTCGTCGCGCGTGGAGCGCATACGCTGCTCGAGGCGAAGGCACGAAGCGCTGAGCAGTTTCCAACCGAGATTCGACTGCATGCTGTATCCAGCCCCTCACATCAGCCGCCTCCAGAAAGAGTACAAAGTGATGGATTCGATCTTGGATCTGACTGACGATAAGAAGGAGCCCCACAAGAATCCTGTCCAAAATAAGTCAAGCCGGGAAAGGGATCCGACTGTGTAAGAATTGGCCTGAGGCTCAGCAATCAACAGCAGGAGCAAGGCAGTCAGGTGTTCTGCCCTGTTGCCTGTTAGCTACTGGCTACCTGGTATGTCCTTGAGCTGCTGATGAATTTTCTGACCATGCTGCGGACCAAGCCGCAGACTGTTTTTCAGCAACAGCATAACAGGACAGAACGTGACTGCTGCTGCTGCCGCTGCTGCTGTTCATACTTCTGCTGCTTATTCTGCTGTTTGTCATTCTGCTGCTGTCGCTGCTGCTCATGCTTCTGCAACTGCAGCCGATTCTGCTACTGCTACTCATGCTGCTGCTGCTGCCCAATGCCTTTGCTGTTGCTGCTATTTTTTTACTAGTTTTCTGCCTACGAGGTCGCTGGTGGTTGCTCTCTTGCTTCTACTGTTGTTGTTCTCATTATCCTACTATGATACCGGTAATATCACAGTGATGTCCAACAAAGTGTTACGTACCGGGTTTTGCGTTGGTACTATCAATATATTATGATTGTTATCATCAATACTATGCACTGATCTTATCACTGTTATACAGAGGGAAGGGAAATCACAAATGTCATTGGACTGAAGAGAAGATTTTCAAGATTTTGACCTATCGTTATGGTCTTACAGTACCAGGTATTATACGCGCGATCGGAGTATCACACACAGCTTGCAAAGATGAGTTTCGACCAAAATTTTCGATCTCACAGCTGTAGTGTATTTTTTATTTTTTGTAATATAATAGTACTGGCAGCACGCAGTCGGCCTGTCACCGGGTGTTTTTTGTGTTTTTGGAGGCTAGAACTTCCTCCGAAATATCGAAAATAGCTGTTTTCCGCACAGCAGCAGCAGCAGCCACAGACAAGACACGCAGACCCCCAGATAAGACAGACAAATGTTTGCTCCCGTTCCGTATTACCCGGAACACGGTGCAGAAACGATCACAGAGTGACGCAGCCCCTGTTTCACCAAGCAGGCATTTTCGGGTGCCACTCTTCCCGCCGAAGCTCAATCCTCATCAACTCAAGCTTCGCCACGAAATACAGATAGAATAGAGGCATTGCTCGAGACACCACCCACCCGCGCACAACACTTACAGAGCGACACCTACAGAGTTTGTTGTCTTGTAGCTTTATTCTATTAGAAATACACCATATCAGTGGTTATGGTGTATCTCTAATATATTCTTCCTCGCCGCAGTATATATTCGGTCAGTTTTGAGTGTCGCCGCAGTCGCCGTGAGCGACTATCAAAAGTTTCCTACTCTGTGTATGCGACGGGATGGTACCGTCCCTCGCCGAGAGTTGATGCCATTGTTTCAACCCTGCGCTATACGGGTATACCAGAGGAAGAACAAGCACAACACATTGTACGTTTTTTTTGCTACAGTGGGCGTCCCCCAATAAGGCGGTGGGGTGGCAGAACAACATGACCGCCTTATTGGGGGAAGCCGCCTTAT